>JWZX01002407.1:0-22672 GCA_001275005.1 Chrysochromulina tobinii | reverse complement strand
CCGCCACCATCCCCTCCGTATGTCGCCCCGCGTCGCCCCCCTTCACCGCCACCGCCATCACCACCACCGCCACGACCGCTCTCGCCGCCACCGCCTCCACTGCTGTCCACCACCACCGCCATCGCCGCCACCGCCTCTGCCACCGCCGCCGGTGACGCCATCGCCATCTCCGCCGCCACCCTCGCCCTCACCGCCTCCAACCCCGCCCCCGCCGCAACCACCATCCCCGCCGCCGCCCTCGCCCTCGCCTCCGCCGCCCTCACCTCTGCCTTCACCGCCGCCACCTTCAACCTCGCCGCCCCCGCCTTCGCCTTCTCCGCCCCCGTCTGGCGTGCCCATTGAGACCGTGTACGTGATCGGCGTTGCAGTCTCTTTGCTTGCACTACTTGGGGTCGCCGTGTTCATGTACCGCAAGACGCTCTACATCAAAGTGATCTCACCACTGTACGTCAAGGTGGTGCACCCGGCCCTGACCTTTATTGCCGCAAGTTCCTGGTTCAAGGGGCTCGTACCGCCGCCGCCGCCACTGGAAGTCAAAATCGGACCGCTGGCCTTCGCACAGGAGGAACTCAAAGATGTTGAGCTGGAGAAGGCATCCGCGGCCGCGCAAGCGAACAGCGACTACTCAAAAGTGGGCAAGTTGGGCCGCGAAGCGCTGCGCGAGCGGATCGCTCCCCTCTCGGCCGAGGAGCGCTCGATGCTCGCGGCGGAGACGGCGGAGCTCTCTATGGCCGAGCAGGGCGAGATCCAGGCGCGCGCTGAGGCCGCCGTCGCGTCAAGCGGCACGCCCGAGGCGGCGCTGCTCGCCGCAGTCAGCCGCTCCGCTTCTGCTCTCGAGGTGCGCGCGCTGCTGCAGCGCGGCGCGAATCCCGACGCCGCCTTCCTTGACAAGTCGGCGCTCGCGGTCGCGTCGCGCAACTGCTCGGCGGCCGTCGTCAAGGTGCTGATCGATGGCGGCGCGACGCTCGACATGAAGGACGTGTGGGGGTGGACCCCGCTGATGCACGCTATCGATGCGCACACGGGAAGCTCCTCGCGCGAGCCGGTGCTCATGCTGCTCCTCGACGCAGGCGCGTCGGTCGACGTCTGGGGCAAAGACCTCAAGGGGCCGCTCGACATGATGGAGGCGCGCGAGGAGCAAATCAAAAAGGCGCGCGAGCAGGAGGCGTCCATAGGCAAGCAGACAAGCTCGCATCTGACAGCCCCGGGAGCCGCCAACCCGGTGGTCGACTCTCGGGCTTGCGAAGCCCGCCGCCTTTCTGTGAACCAGCCGCGCCGCCTCACCAACATCATGCGCCAGAAGAGCGGCGGCGGGTCGGGGTGCCGTCGGTCACTCGACAGTGAGACGCCAAATTTCTGCGTGGCGGGCCATCAGTACGTCTCCTCGTCGCCGGTGCCTCCCCGATTTTCAGCCGTCGCGAACGCGAGTGAACGAGTCTAAGGGCTGACCGTCGAAAGGCGCGACGCGACTCACACTGTCACGTGGACCCGGAGTGCGGCCACTTGCGCGGCAAAGTCTGCGGCACTGGCATGGTCCCGCGCAACCATAGGCGGTGCAATGAGGGCCTCTGATAAGCGACTTGCATCCTTCGGCCTTAGTCCGAGCTCTTCGAGATTTTCACGGAGACGCGGACCCATTGAACACAGCAGCGAAATGGAGAGCTCCTCCTCGTCAGAAGGTATGCGCTTCCAGCCCGATGGCCTCAAGAAGTGTCAATGCGGGTTCCAGTTCTGGTGCGTCCAGCGTCTCCATCTCGCTCGCGTCTCCCTGGCGTCTCTTGCCTTTTTCCACATTCCTCATGAGACGTTCTCACGCGTCTGCCCGGGCTTCACCTCCCCAGCACACGGCACACCGCGGTTGGTGTGTTCCCGGGACATTGCGGATTCCGGTGAGTGAGAGTGAGTGGGAGTGGAGTGAGAGTGAGTGTCTGAGTGACTCTGAGTGAGTGAGTGAGTGAGTGAGTGAGTGAGCACTCACTCGCTCACTCACTCTCACTCACTTCCCGGGGGGGGGTGGGAGACACGTTCATGTTTCGGACCCGCGCGCGAAACATACATGTACTTTTGGGGCGAAACATCCGAGGATCGCAATGGACCACCCCGCCCAGCATCAAGAGAGGACACACGCCCACCATGGGCGGTGAGCAATCGAAGCCAAATCCATACGTAGCTGATTTTCGAACCGCGGCCGCCCAGAATGCACAGCAGCTTTATTCTGCAAAAGCGCCCGACTCGATCCATGCCAAGTCTCACATGCTGGGCGATGCCTTCATGATCCAAAAGGTGAAGGCGATTGAGGGCTACGAGCGACACGTGTCCGTCGTCACCGGAGGCATCAGCGGCATGGGCATGCAGGCAGCCGGCCGCTCAGCGTACACAGCAGACGGCCCAGTAGAGGAGGCACAGAAGAGGGCGCATGCCGCTTACGCGCAGCAGCTGTTACCGCAACGGCTCGAGGTGCTCGAGCAGCCGCACGTACCTGGGGACGCCTGGGCCATCCGAATGGCCCAAAGCACGCCCTTCAACGCAACCGAAAGCCGCAACCGTTTCGACCTGATGCGGGCTCCCGACACGATAGCGAGCAGTAAGCTCGACAATGTGGGCCATGCAGGAATCGATGCCCAACAGGTTGCCGAAAGTATCAAGGCGAAGGGGTTCACGCCGGGTGCGGTAAAGAGGGAGTGGGTGGGGATCAAGGGGACGGTCAATCTCGGGGACTACATGCTCAAGGAGTCGCTGAAATTCACGCAAGCGAGGACACCCAACCGAAAAGGAGACGCACAAGGGATCAAGCCCAATCTGCCTACGGGAGGCGAGCGTTTGGAGTGTGAGCAAGTCAGGGTGCGGCAGGTCATCAAGGACGCCAACCGGATGCAGGAGCTGCCCGCACCCAATTACGGTGGAGACTCGTACATGGTCAAGCATGCCGAGCAAGCGCAGGCGTTCATCGCGTCAAATTTCAAGATCCACGAACCGAATCTGCCCGCACCGCCTGATGAGATGGCTGCCTGAGCGTGCATCGGCGGCACTCGACAGGGCCCATGCAGAGCGGTGGAGAGTGCGGCGGCAGTACCACGATGCCTGACTGCCATCACCGTGCACGCACTCGACGAGCTGAGCAGGCGGGACTAGTGTCTAGTCCCAGTGAACTCTTGTGACACACCATGATGCACAATCTTTACGTTACACACGTTGCGCCGCGGAGTACTCCGCGGTACGGGTTGCGTGCCCGCGCGAGTACGCCGCCCGCGTTTGAGGTGCTTGAGGACAGTTCACGCGAACAGTGTGGTGCTTAACGTTACAAAATATGACTATGTATACAGTAGTAGCAGCTCTTGGCTCCTACCTCTAGCGTGAAGCGTCTAGCTGCGTGACCCGGGCGGTCCGCCCGCGCCCGCAGTCCCCAGACCCTTGGCAAACCGAAACCCCAAACCGAACCGACGCCGGCGTCGACGGCGGTCCGTTGCCGGTCCCGAAACCCTGGCGAGAGGCTCGAGGGCGAGGCCGGGACGCGCGACAGCCGCCGAGCCGCGACCTACCGCGACCGGCGCTAAATTCGCGGGCGCGAAACCGTTGCGGGCCGCGTCTTCACTCGTCGCATGTCTGGGCATACGCCATGCCCTCACGAAGCGGTCTGGGCAAACCGCTCGACCTGCGAGCAAATCCACAACTGTATTTAGGAAGCGTCGTCGATGGCACATCTGGAGCCAGCTGTGGCATGGCTACGGTCACAGAGGTCGATGTGCTGAATCTGCGTCACCGTCGCGACACCATCCGCAAAAGTGACGACAGCGTTGAGGCAGTCGAGCGAGAGACCGTAGTCGACGTCGGCTCGCTGCTGCCGCCAGTGAACAGACCGAGGATCAGCCGCGAGAACCTCGGCGAGTGCCGCGCGTGCCTGCGCGGCGCTCGTGAGCAGCCGTAGCGATGGTTCAAGCGCCGCAAGCGCCGCCTCAGCCTCGGGCGTGAACATGACTTCAAGGTCGGGTGTGGGCATTGTCTCAAGCCACGGCGCTACTGCCACCTTTGTGGCGGGCAGCCCGTGGCCATCGGCAAAGGGCACGTAGGGCTTGACATCGAGAATGGGGGTGCCATCGACGAGATCAATGCCGCGGAAATGGAGCGTGTCGCCCCTGACCGCTTCGAGCTCGACGAGCGACAGCCCGATCGGATTCGGCCGGTGCGGCGTTCGAGTCGAGAAGAGCCCTGTCTTCATGCCGTCGCAACGCGGTGGGTGGACCTTCGATTTGGTCCCGACGTTGCCATTCAAATGGAAGACGAAGATGATCCACACGTGCGAGAATGCGCCAAGACCCTCAACCGAATGCGTCGCGTTGAGCCCCTTGCCTAGCTGCAGCTTCAGTGTGGCCGCAGACGACGGGCACACGCACCCCTGGCGCGGCGTACCATTCTTCTCGACAAAGCATGTGCGCAAGTGGCCGATAGGACGAAAGGGCCACGTGCCATCGGGTACGGGCTCCAGATGCACGGTCGCCGATCGTGAAATAGGCATCGACGCGGGTATCAAAGCCGCCGCAGTGGCTGGCGCCGCGTCCTCGTTGTCAGCGACAGCAATGTCGGTGTCGTCTGCATAATCGCTCGTCGGCGCGCGCACAACTGCCTCAGATGCGGTTTCCATGGCCGCAGCTGTTGCGGCGGCCGCAGCTGTTGCGGCGGCCATGCTTGCTGTCACCGCTGCAGTGCCAGCCGACGAGGCCATGGTGGAAAGGAGCGAGCGCAGATGTGTCAGCTCTGCAGCTACGCATGTTGCGAACTTGGAGTGGCGCTCGATCAGCTTTGTCAAAGCCGTGCGTGCCGCCTCGAGCTTGCCTTGGAGCTCGTGTGCCTGCTTGCGCAGTTTTGGCGACGCGCCCAGCACGATTGAATACGTCGCACCAGCAGTGAGCTGCACTAGTGGCCGGCCTGCCACATCCAGCCGCACAACCTGCTGCGTGGCCTCTTCCACGAGGAAGGCTGACGTGCCGAATGTGTCTCGGACGTTGAGATCGTCGGCAGGCAGCCGAAACACGCTCGCCGTCAGGTGATAGCGCAGGCGAACTGTGGCACACGTGCCAGCTGAAGAGACGTCGGCGTGCGCGTCCGGGGTCGCCATATTTTTTTGCTGTTCAACACAACGCTTCTTCGGCGTCCATGCACGAGGGCCTCTATGACTGTGTGAAGGACACAGCCCGCTGTAACCAGGCCGTTAATCGGCGGCGTGGGGGAAGGTGTGACGGCGTCCATGCACGAGGTCCTCTATGACTATGGTCGGAGGTCGAGGTGTGAAGGACACAGCCCGCTGTAACCTTAATCGGCGGCGTGGGGGAAGGTGTGACCCCTCATCATGTGAACCCTAGCTTAGTGACCGCCCTGGCCGCGGGGGGCCTGCCCGTTTACGAGCGTTTTCGTTTAACTACTCGTCCGACGCACTGCAAAGTACAAGGTATCACCGTCGTGCAAGTTGTAATCGGCGAGGAAGAGATGCTCTCCGAGGAGGCAGCCGCCGGGCGCGATGAGCTCGAGGCCGCCCTCTTGATGGCGACCGTGCTCGTACCTTAAGCTCTGTGGCAAAACAAGCTGCTGCTGCAGCAGCCGCCGCACATCGCCCACTGAGTCCCACTGCGACGCGCGCACGACATGCACAGTCTCATTGCTCATGGCATCCACCACATCCCCCTTGGCCGAGGTTGCAGTGGCATCCTTGGAGTGGGGTGCACCCTCCACCTCGCCGTCGCCATGCAGCGCGAGTCGTAGGCAGTACACCTCGTAGTTGGGGTCGCGCCGCAGCTCGTCGATGGAAACGACGAGGATGCCGCCGACCACACGCGCGCCACGTGTGGAACGATCGTCTCGCCGCCGACTGAACGCGTCTTCATCGGCAGCGCTGCCGTTTACGATCGCCTCAAACGCTTGCACAACCTCAGCAAAACGCTCAGCGCTGCCCGCATCGCCGCTCACATCAGGGTGGAGGGCGAGGGCGCGTTGGCGGTACGCAGCCTTGACGGCGTCTAGGCTCGCGCGCGGTGACACATCGAGCACTTTGTACGCATCGCGTACCTGGAGTGCGAGGCCACGGAACGCGAACGCGAGGACCCGCTTCGACATGGGCGCTGTCCTTACGCGGACGCACGCGGACGAAGGCCGGGCGGAAATAGGCACCTTTCAGATCAGGCTCCTTTGCACACAGAAAAAAATCCGTGGTGTGAATCCGCGCCGACGCAGAGGCCGACTTGGAGAAAGTATGTGTCCCTGCTTTCATCGGCGCGCTGCGCCTGGCGTGGCGTGCCTGGCCGCCGAAACCTGTGTCGCTCCGCCCGCGTGCTTATTTCGACAACATGCGACCCTTTCGATGTGTCGCCGCAGGTTTCCAGAGGCGCATCCCTAGGCGGTGCAGACAGCGGGCTCTCTTCCCTGCGACTCGTGGCACCCCACTGTAGCCATGGCGATGCGTGGCCTGACCGTGTTCATCTCCGACCTGCGCAACTGCACCAGCCCGGAGCAGGAGAAGAAGCGCGTCGAGAAGGAGATGGCTCACATCCGCCAAAAGTTCACAACCGAGTCCAACATGAATGGTTACAATCGGAAGAAGTACGTGTGGAAAATCCTCTACATGTTTATGCTCGGATACGAGATCGACTTTGGCCACATGGAAGCGGTCAACCTGATCTCGAGCCCTCGCTACTCCGAGAAGTCGGTCGGCTACGCGTGGTGTGCGCTGATGCTACGCGAGGGCGATGAGCTGCTCCGGCTGATCATCAACTCCATCCGCTCCGACCTCATCTCGAAGCAGGACGACGCAATTTGCCTTGCGCTCGCGGCGATCTGCAATGTGGGAGGCAAGGAATTTTCAGAGACGCTCTCCGGCGACGTGCTGCGCCTGCTGACGGGGAACATGACCAAGACGTACGTGCGCAAGAAGGCAGCGCTGACCACCCTGCGGCTGTACCGCAAGGATCCCGTGATGCTCCCAGCTTCCGAGTGGGCGGACAAGATCCTAGCGCTCCTCGACGAGAAGAACATTGGCGTGTTGACCTCGGCGGCCTCGCTGGTGATTGGCATCCTCACCCAGGAAACAGCTGGCTGGGAGGGTTGCTCAGCCAAAGCAGCACGCACGCTCACGCGCATTGTACTCAACAAGGACTACTCGAACGACTACCTGTACTACGGCATCCCGACGCCGTGGCTGCAGATAAAGCTGCTGCGCATGCTGCAGTTCTTCCCGCCGCCCGACGACCACGCTCTGAAGATGCGCGTCTCTGAGGTGCTCCAGCGCATCATCACGGGCACCGACGTGACCAAGAACGTCAACAAGAACAACGTGACGCACGCTGTGCTCTTTGAGGCGATCAATCTGGTCATCCATCTGGGGAGCACGTCAGAGCTGCTGCCACAGGCATGCGCGCTGCTCGGCCGCTTCATCTCCATCCGCGAGGCCAACATCCGCTACCTCGGCCTTGAAGCGATGGCGCGCCTCTCGATAGCGCAGCCCGACACAATGGACCAGCTCAAGAAGCATTCGCAAACCATCTTCTTCTCGCTCAAGGACCAGGATATCTCCATCCGCCGTCGCGCGCTCGACCTAGTGTACTCAATGTGCGACTCGGCCGGCGTCAAGGAGACCGTCGCTGAGCTGCTCGCCTACCTCGAGACCGCAGATTCTCACCTCAAGGAAGAGCTCGTCCTCAAGATAGCCATCCTCGCCGAGCGGTACCGCACCGACAACGACTGGTTCGTCGACGTCATCCTTTCGCTCATCAGGAACGCGGGCGATTTCGTCTCGGAGGAGATCTGGTACCGCGTCGTACAGATTATCACCAACGAGGGCGACGCACTGCAGGCTTACGCAGCGAAGAAAGTGTGGCTGTCGCTCAAGGGTGAGCGCTTTCCACACAAGACACTGCTCAAGGTTTCGGGGTACGTTCTGGGCGAGTTCGGGCACACCATCGCTGAGGAGGAGGGCTCGAGACCCACGGACCAATTGCGTGTGCTGCACGAGCACTTCTTGCAGGCGGACCCCGACGTCAAGGCGCTGCTCCTCAACACGTACGTCAAGCTCTCGCACGCGTTCGGCGAGGTTGCGCCCAAGGTGGGCGAGGTGCTGCGGCTGGCAGCAACATCAATTGACCAAGAGATGCAGCAGCGCTCGATCGAGTACCTCGCGCTCGGGGGGGCGGGTCTCAGCGAAATCAAGAATTCGGTGCTCGAGATGATGCCCCAGTTCACAGAGCGCGAGTCGATCGTGCAGAAGACGCTCTCCAAGACGCAGGGCGAGGCGAACGCGATGCCTGCGCGCTCGGCAGGCGGAGGCAAGGACGACGACGACGACGGCGACGATGACAAGCCGCGCGGCAACGGGTTGTCAGTGGGCAACTCATTTGCGCCTTCGAAGCCCGGTTTGGATCGCCAGCCATCGGCCGCGTTGATCGGTGACGAGGTTGACATGATGGGCGGCCTCTCGATGGGTGGGCCACCCGCGCCTGCGAAATCGGGCATGGACGATTTGCTCGGCCTGATGGGAGACCCTGTGCCGCCACCCGCCGCGCCCAAACAGGGAGGTGGAGGCATGGGCGGAGGCATGGGCATGGACGACTTGCTCGGCATCATGGATGCTCCGCCCGCGCCCGCCCCCGCCCCCGCCCCCGCCCCCCGCGCCCAGCTGCTGGCGCGGCCGGCAGCAGCACCCCGCAATGGCTGGCGATGTGCACGCGTAACGATGGTGTGCTGCACGAGGACGCCAATGTGCAGCTGGGCATCAAAATGGAGTTTTCAAACCACCAGGGCCGCCTCGCCATCTACATCGGCAACAAGACGCCTCAGCCGCTCACATCCGTGAGCACGATGTTCTCGCCGGTGCCCGGGGTCGCGCTGCAGCCCGCGCAGATCGCAAGCGAGGTGGCTCCAAAGCAGCAGCTGATGCAGATGATTATGATCGAGTGTGGCGGGCCGTACGGCGATCCGCCACAATTGTGCCTTCGCTTCGTCGGACCAAGCGGTCCTACGCAGCTCGTGATGCCCATCCCGGTGCCGCCCACAAAGTTCCTTGTGCCGATGGCCATCGACGGGGGTGACTTCTTCCGTCGTTGGAAGGGTCTAGAGGGCAAGGAAAAGCAGCTCGTGTTCAAGCTCAATGCCATGCCGCTCCCCGAGGCGCTCGTAGAGGAGAAGTGCGGCCCCTCGGCTCTCAAGTTTGGGCTGCTCAAGGGCGTCGACCCCAACCCGGCCAACTTCGTCCTCTCGTCGTACATGGCCGCGAAGGGCGTGCCGCCCAACGCCGACGCCGCGTCGGTGCTCGCACGCCTGGAGGTGAACCCGGCGGCGGGCATGTGCCGCGTTTCAGTACGCTCGGCCTCAGATGGCCTCAACAACGCTATTGCGAAGATCGTCGGCAGCCATCTGGGAACGCTCGCTTGAGCCTGCCAGATGGTGTCCCACCTGAGGTCCTGTGGCCACCTTGAATGGCGCAGCTCAGCTTTAGAACCTACCGCACGCGCGTCGTCGTCGGCAGGCCCAGTGAAGGATGAGCGCGCGGTAGGTTGGGGGTACGTGCGCCGCGCTGGTCCACTCAGCGAGGGGAGCTGGTGAGAAGCGGCCGTGGTACTCGACTACGCAGCAGGGGCACGGGCCAAGGTGGGCCGGGTTGAGCCAACGTGTGTTGGCGTTGCCGCAAGGAATGCTTGGGCGTGAAGCGTGTGTGTATGTGCGTGCGAGCAGTGCGATGCTCGGCCGGGCAGGCCTGATGGTGCGGCAGGTAGGGCCTGCAAGGAATCGGTGCGCGTGTGCATCTCTATCTCGAGCTGCCTCTCACACATCGGGCGCGTATCCATTTGTTTTGAGTCGTCGTGCGGTGCGTGTCGTGGACGTGCGCTGTTTTGCGCGAAAATTAATAGAAGAAGTCGACGGAATATCCGGTTTTTCCCCACGTCATGACGTCATAAAATCGCCCATTCGAAAAACTTGGAATCAAACTTCCAAGTCCTGGGACGCGGCTCCGTTCAGTTCGATGGCGCTCCGTCAGTTCCGGTCGATCGTGCCAGGATCGTGCCACGGTTCACTATTCACCGGAGTACTCACCGTGCCGTTGGTACGTGCTCGACGTCATCACCTCGGCGGCAGCGGCTCGAAACTTTGCGCGCTCCTGCAACACCCAAGAGCGCTTGGCTGGAGTGCCGCCGTCCTGGAGTGCCGCCGCTGCGGTTAGCCAAGCGTCTCGCACGACCTCTCGCGACCTCCGCGTGAGCTCCCACGAGTAGGGCCGGCCTTGCTTCAACGGCCAATGGCGCACAATGGTTCCCGCGCTGACGCCAGCTTTTTCAACATCGAAGACGATTGCGCCCGGATCGCGGCAGGAGCTGACGCTATTCGGGCAGCAATAATTGGGCGATGGGCAACACAGCGACTGGCTCACCGGATCGAATAAAAAATCCTCAGCGCGCTGGCAGATGTTGGACTCTGTGACCCACGCCATTCGCGGGAGCAGGTCGTAGATCGGGTTGAGCATGCACGTCGATCGGCACGGGTTGGAGTCAAACTGACCATTGACGAGGTACGACCACCGAGGTGACTGGCCTTCATTCGCCGGCAATGCTCTGTGCAGCCCATAAATCATGTTATGCAAAAAGCCAAGCGGGCGGCTTTCGTTGCGCACGGGAAAGAGCTCGTTGCGCACCGCTCCGAGGAAGCACCGAGTGTAGGCGAAAGGAAAAGCGAGCATCGCGTCGGGCACGCGCAGATTGCGCCGCCAATCGCTCCGCTGACTCATTTCGAAGGTGCGATTCGTGGCTGCGCGTTCCGAGTGGTGCCGCCAGTGTCCTCCCGACTCACGAAACAGGAAGCGGAATCCGTCGATGGACGACGCGTCGCCGAGCAGCCGATGCATGTCCACTTTCAGGTACAGGTCGAACCGTGTCACGACTACGGCCGCATAGCCTGCTGATTGCTCTGCGCACCATGCTAGGAAGGCGCGCACCGCCACGCCAAGGGGTAACAGCTGCGAGGGCGTCGACGCTTGCTGCACAGTTGTCACGCTCACGACACGCGTCCCCAGTGGGTTGAGCAATTCTTCCATGGGTCCCCCAAGCCGCCTGTACACGGTGAGGAATATATCGACACGATGGCCGGAGCGCTCGAAGGGCTCAAGAAGACGCTGCTGCAGCGAGATGAGGCAGCGCCTCTGAGCACCCAGGCGAGTCTCCTTTCCAGCTCTGCTCGAGTCCACCGAAAAGGTTTCACGAGAATTTCCACGGAACGCTTGCCCACGCAGCAGCACTGCAAGGGAATGGCCAGCTGGGTGCGCGTTCAGCTGAGTTGGAGGTGTCGTTGACACAGCCGTGACTGCGGCCTCCAGCAGCTCCACATGGCCCTTCACACCCCAGCGGCGCTCAAGCATCTGGTCGTACCGGTGTGCGCATTGTCGGCCTCGCAAGCGTAGCGCCGGACGTCCTGAGCTAGGTCCGTGGCTGCTCTTACCTGCCTCGGTGCTGGTAGAACCAGTCAGCTTCGCGGCGAAGAGCGCGTCACCCAGGGCCGACCTCATTAAAAAGTGCCCTGGTGAACTTTTGTCACGCCCTGTCTGTGAAGTCGGGTCGCCCCTCAGTATGAAATCAGTGAATTGTGAAATTACTCCCACCGAAAAGCCGCGATTGCCCGATCCCACGAAGCACAATTCGCGTCGCGAGAACAGTCGCGAGTCCGCTAATACCTGTGGCGCGTGGCGGGGCTTTCGCATCTCCTCGTCGTCGTCCCGCGTGCCGGCGGCGGCGGCCGGCACCGGATACCGTTCACCTCGTTAAATCGACTGTTGCATAACCGGGTCGAATTGAAATAAAACGGAAGCCGCGACTCACAATGCGGGTGTGTCGTTCGTCCGTTACTTATATAGTTATATTACGAGGTTTTTCAGTTTCATGTTTATATACATGTTCACATGTGTTTGTGTGTTTACGAGGGTGGCAGCTCAGCCGCCTTAATCTTCTTGCCGTCGACGAGGACGACGATGTTGTCGATGCTGAGTTTGAGTTTGTCCACGATCACCGCGGCAATCTCGTCCCGAACGTTGCCCTGGATCTCGATCGTTTCGGGCTGGCCATCCTGCGCCTTTTTCAGGGCGGAACCGCACGCGAACTTCTTGCCAAATACCTTGGCCGCCGCGGCAGTATCGACACCATGGAGGTCGAGGCCCTTGACGATTGTGATGTGTTTCTTCTTGTTGCGGTTGTTGAGCTCGATCACGATCTCGGCCGGCGCCTTCTCCTTCTTCTTGTTGGGTGCCCCTCCGCCGGTGCCGATATCATCGGAGGCCGGCTTCTTGCCGCCCTGAGCCTTTTTGGACGCTGCGTCTCCCCCTTCGAAGCCGAGCCTCGTCATCAGCTGCACGAGTTCCTCATCACCCTGAACGTCAGGAAAATGTGTCTTCCAGTTCTGCTCGAAATTATCCTTGCACTTCTTGAAGAGTGGGTTCCACTCGCAAAACTCGAAGGGCAATGAGCAAACTGAGTTTAGGAACGAGCCGCAACCGCGAGTCTCGTGAGCTTCAGTGCGAAATGGAGGCTTGGGTGTTCAGTTGTCGTAAAGCTGCACACCTTCGCAATAGGGTATGGACTTGATGTGTCGGGTCTTGTCGGTGCCGGTGACAACCATGGTGGCACGCAGCGTGGGAACTTCACCATCATCGGTTGAGCTTCCCACAGCGGTGGCGCCGGATGTATCCGGTGGCGGTGGCGGTGTCGGTGGTAAAGCGCCACCCGGTCCCGGTGGAAGCGGAAATGCCTCTTTGACAGGCTCACCATCTTCGTCTTGCTCCTGGCCCTGCTCCTCTTCCTCCGGCTCTTCTTCCTCCGGCTCCTCTTCCTGCGCCATCTTCTTGCCTTTGCCCTTCTTGCCCATTGGCTTTGTAGATAGCGATTTTTGCGACGAGCGCCGCGTGGGCTGTGTGGCGCGGCACGCTTGCAACGTGACGAAACATCGACTTTCCGACTCACGGTTCATTCATAGAAGATCAAATAGGAACAGGAAAGCCTTCCGCTGAGTACTTGCAAATCGGCTGTTAATCGGCTGATTGCGAACCTGATGCGATCCTGAGTGCATCAAAAGTCAATCTCTCGACTGTGCCTCCAGAAGCGGCCGCTCGGAAAGGCGTTCGCGGCGGGATCGAGGCCACAGGCCGCAACTCTCAGCACGCCACGGGCCGCGATTGCGGGCGGCAGTGCGCGGAGACGCGCCTGTGGGTCGTGGTCGCTGAGCATGCGCGTGTTTACGTCTCCAGGGCACACGGCAGAGATGCACACACCGCACTTGTCGGCCTTCGGAAGCTGAGAGGCACCAATGCGCGTGAGGGCATTAAGTGCTGCCTTCGATGCAGCATAAGCGGGCGTCGGACCATGCGCCGGCGCATGCCCGAAAGCGTTGCGCGGCGGCGCGGCGCGGGCGAGCACGCGGAGCACAGCGCGCTCAGACGCAGCGTTGCGTAGCGCAGCCTCAAAGGAGGTGTGAAGATACACGAGCTCGCCATCGCCAGAAGAGACATGCAGGATATGTCCACGCCGACGGCGCAGCATGCCAGGCAGCAGCGCGCGCGTGAGCACGAGAGGGCCGAGCACATTGATGCGCCAGCACTCGCGGATGGTCGCAGCGTTCCAGCCAGTTGGGCACACCGCCGCGTTATTTATGACTAGGTCTATGCAGTCGCCATGTTCACGCACGAAGGCCTCGACACTTCGCCTGTTGCTGACGTCGAGCTCGCACCCGCAAAGGGTTTCAAGTCCGACGCCCATTTCTCGTTGCAGTGCAGAAGCGGCGCCGTGTGCAGCGGCAGCCGTGCGCGCAGTGAGCAATACGCGCACCGATGTAGACTCCCCAACCAAACTGTTGCGGAGAAATTCGCGCACCAGCGAAAGACCGAGTCCGCGCGAAGCTCCCGTGACGAGGGCGGTCGTGGTCGGAGCGCACATCGAGCTTCTTTCTGTGAGAACAGTACGGATGTGTGAACAACCGTTTAAGTTCAAGTTCAAGTTCAAGTTCAAGTTCAAGGAGAGGCTTCCTTTAGGTTGTCTGTTGTTTATGTCTCTTGGAATCTAAGGTGGGCACGCAGGATTGGGTGTGTTGAGGACAGGGACGTCACGTGTGGGCCTCCAGGGGCGGTGACTGTTCAGGATGGTGTGGGGTGCGTTGAGTCAGTCGACTTGTCGGAATGTGTGTCTCAAGGTTAACACGGGACCATACGTTAGAGTACACAGGCGTGATCGGCGATGGCTATCATGATCAATCATGCGCGATCGCCGGTTCCCGGGGCACAGTACTTAGTAACTTGTACTTTGAGTTCACAGGTCGAGAGTTCGCACGGGCGGTCGAGCGTCGACGCTCTCGACCTACTCTCGACCACACGTGCGCCACCGTGCACGGCAGAGAGACGGTAACCCGACGGTACACGGGGTCACGGGCGCACATGAAACTCGACGAGACGAATTTAACTATTAACAGAACGCCGGGGCGCGCGGGCGCGGGCGGATGAACGAAACGCGCCGAAAACGGACACCGCACCGCAGGCACCGGCCGGGGGGCCGCCGTCAGCGTCACCCCCACTGTAGAGACCGGACACTGAGTATTAACTGAGTACAAAATCAGCACACCGGATAGTCATCGCCAGGCGCATGTGGGACCTGCCGATAAAAACCGCGGCTCGCCAATCCACACTCAGCACGGTTGAAGCACGGTGTGGTCTGCCTGACCATGAGCGCCGTTGCGCCGATCCACATGGCGCGCCAGAGGCTACGGTGACGGCGGTGCCGAGGGTGGGTCTGAACAATCCACGCGATAGGCTGCGAGGCGGAAGGAGTAGCAAAGATAAAGCTTGCCCGGCGCGACGCTCCTCACGTCGCGCACTGCGAGCTGCGCGGGAGCGTAGCCAAGCTCGGCGGCCACGCGCTCTTGTGCTTCACGCAGCTGCGCGTCGCTACCTTCAAGTTTCGAGAAGCTATAGCAGTGCACCATCGGGTTGGCGCCTGGCACGTCTCTGAGCGTCCTCAAGACCGCCAGAAAGCGGAGAGAGTCTGAGGGCAGGTTGAGGAGAATGTGGTCCGGCAAGGTCTGCTCAAGCGTTGCAGCTCTCGTCCCTATGGTCGCCTGCTGGTCATCGGTCGAGGTGAGAGCACGCAAGCGCTTCGTCGACAGGGCAGGCTCTCTGCATAGGAGCGATGCGGTCGCTGCGGTTACGAATGCCGCAGCATCAAGGTTGTATACATGCACACGCTCCATAACGTGATTCTGGCGCACGTTGTGCAGCATGGCTTTGCACGCGTCGGGATTGAGATCGTTGGCAAGCACGGCCGTGCCACGCCGGGCAGCGAGCACCGCGAAAGGACCGACGCCAGCAAAGAGGTCCCACACGGTCTGGCCGGGCTCAAAGGACGAGGCCATGCGCTCGTGCTCCGTGTGCAGCCGCGACGACCAATAGACCTTGGAGTAATCGAAGCTCAACCGCGCGCTGCCATGCTGCACGCTCACGTTGTAGTCGTCGTCGCCCGCGACCAGCTCGAGAGGGATGGATCGAAACTGCGAGTGGATCTCACTTGCTTTGTTGACGACCGTGCGCACGCGTGGGCGAAGCTTGTCGAGAAGCACCTGGCCAATCAGATGACGGTGGGGCAGCTGCTCTGGTCTTAAGTTGAGGTGGATGACATGCCCCACGCTCTCATAAGCTGTCGGCACCGGAACGCCTGTGGGGAGAAGCTCAGCAAGCGCCTCACGAACGGACAGGTCCTCATAGGAGAGGCGGACATCGTAGCGCTGAAGCTTGCCACCAATCACCTCAACCGCATGCCGCAGCGGTGGTGGCAGCGCGCCTTCGTCGGTGAAGGACGCGTCGAGCAACACGAGGCGTCGGTGTGCCAACGACCCGGCACGTACGGGCTGCACACTGCGCATGCGAAGCATGTGCGGCTGGATCTCTTCAAGGAACGAGGCACATTTTGCGCCGTCGACCTCGACAGCGAGCAACGAAAGGTGGCGCGAAATGGCCGTGCGATCGAACGACGCCACGCACGCAGCGAGGTAGCGCAGTGCGATGCCACGTCGAGCGGTGGCCCTAATAGGCGTCATGCTGCCCACAGGCCATCGCATTACTGCCCAAACCGACAAAGGGCTTTCTTGTTAACAGTGAAACAGGACACAGTGAAGAGCTGCAACCGAATCTTAGACACGCGGGAAGCGTTAAGCGGGTAAAGGTTAGAGCAACCGGTGATCTGCGACAAAGCTCTCGTCGCCGCGATGGTTTGGCGTGAACGAGAGTGTGTGTGACGCTCGGTGCTCGAGACGTCGAGAGTCTGTGGACCATGAAATAACTACAGACGTACGTAAAACGCACAATTGTGTCACCGGGCAGTTGAACCGGGCAGTTGGAGCGCGCAGACTTGCCCGGCGCGCGGCCACTTCACCAGCCCCCAGTCCATATCATGGACATGGTCCTTGGTCCATATGAGCCGCGCATGATGAGCCGTCAGCGCCAGAGGCGCATGCGTGGGCCGTGGCCGTCCCGCGCCCGCTGCCGACATCAGGGCGGTGATTGCACGTCAGGCTCTCGTGATGCGCCGCAGGTCCGTTCACGCCTTCTGGTAGCGCTTGAACACAAGCGCCGCATTGTGCCCGCCGAAGCCGAGGTTGTCCGAGATCGCTACCTCAACCGGCTTGTCCGAGACGAACTTGACGTTCGGGATGTAGTCGAGGTCGCATTCGGGGTCGGGCGTCTTGTAGTTGAGCGTCGGAGGCATGCTTCCCGTCTCGATGACCTTGCAGCAGATGGCCGCCTCCACGCTACCCGCCGCACCGAGCAGGTGGCCGAGCGCACCCTTGGTCGAGCTGATCTTCAGCTTGTGCGCGTGGTCACCAAAGACGCGCTTGTAAGCCATCGTCTCGAACTTATCGTTCAGCGGCGTCGACGTGCCGTGCGCATTAACGTACTGCACGTCCGTGAGCTTGATGCCCGCGCTATCCACTGCCATCTGCAGGCAGTCGGACATGCCTTCGCCCTCCGGGTGCGGCGCGGTGATGTGGAACGCGTCGCAATTTGCGGCATACCCTGCGAGCTCGCAGTAGATTTTGGCCCCGCGCTTCAGCGCGTGCTCCTCAGTCTCGAGGAGGAGTACGCCCGCGCCCTCGCCCATCACAAACCCCGAGCGCTCGGCGTCGAAGGGTCGGCTGCACGTCTTAGGGTTTTCGTTGCCGTCTGAGCACATCGCGCGCATGCTAGCGAATCCCGCGAAGCCGAGCGGCGTGATGGCAGCCTCAGTCCCACCGGCGAGCATCACGTCACAGTCACCCATCTGCAGGAAGCGGAGCGCCTCGCCGATAGCGTGCGTACCCGTTGCGCACGCGCTCACGACACCAAAGTTGGGACCCTTTGCGCCTAGCTCGATGGCTACCAACCCGCCCGCGGTGTTGCCAATGATCGACGGAAGCAAAAAGGGTGTGATGCGCTTCGGGCCCTTGTTGAACAAAATCCTGCAGCTCTCCTCTACCGACTCGAGGCCGCCGACGCCAGAGCCGATGATCACGCCGAACCGCTTCGAGTTCACGTCGTCCTTGTTGAGCTTGCCGTCGACCATTGCAGTCTTGGCGGCGGCCATCGCGAAATGGGCGTAGCGATCATACCGTTTGGCGTCCTTGGGTTCCCAAAACTTTGTCACGTCGAAATCCTTGACCTCGCTCGCAATCTTGATCGGCGAAAGCGCCTCATCAAAGCGTGTGATCCGGTCGATGCCGCACTTGCCGTCAAGCAGGTTGTTGAACATCTCAGTGGCATCGTGGCCCAGAGAGGTGAAGGTGCCCAGTCCCGTGACCACAACCTGAGCGCGTTACGGGTGCCCGCCGATCAGAGGTATACAGAGCCGAGCACGTTATCGGCGTGCACGCGGCCGCCTGCCAAGGTGCTGCACGCACCTTTTTCTTTGTGCCCTCGCTGCAGACGACTGGCAGGCTCCTACGCTGCTGCTGCCGGCGCCGCTGCTGCTGCTGCTGCTGCTGCTGCTGCTGCTGCTGCAGATGCCTGCCTGGCTGCTGCGTCGGCTGAACGTAGGTCGCGACCGACCATTCGCACAAACTCCACAGAAGTGCCACTGAACGCAGGACGCGCATGGCAGTGGGCCGATAGGCAAAAAAAACAAGGATCTCCCGATCCGCGAACGCGAGATCCGCATCTCGTCGGCTAATGGTTTCGTGGATTCACGCACAAGTTCGACTCAGATCACACTCCCCATCCGTGTTCCGTCTCCCACTGGGTTCTTCTCCTCTTATCCGCCCTCTCCTTCCCTTTCGGCAACAGCAACTGGGTACAGGAACGGGCGTGTGCTCGACAAATTACTCGCTTATTGCTCGCCCGGCCTTTCGTCGTGGTCACAGTGTGTTACATGTATCTGTGCTCATTAGCACCTGAAGTGCTCATCTGGTGTGATCATAATGAAAACTTAATGAAAATCGACGAGAAATGCGACACTCGCCTTACTACCACGCGGGGTCCTTCATGCAGCACAGCGCGGTGGACGACCTCGACGACGAGCTTGATGACCACTACGTCGAGGAAGACGTTGACGAGAGCGCGGACGAGGACGACGAGGAGGAGCTCCTGCTGGCTGGTTCGGCCGTGGTCAAGGATCCGCCATCTACTGTGTGGACTCGCAGAGATGCGCTGGCTGCGGCTGTAGTCGCAGGCGCATGCGGCGCGGCGAGAGCCGGCGAGACGCTCGCCAGCTGGACGTTACTTCGCGACCGCTCGTCTGCCCATCTGATCAGCGCCATGGTCCTATGGGCGGCCACAAAGTGGATGCTCTCACGATCGCTGCTGCTCATCACGCGGCAGGCGCCGCTGCGCTTTGGCAGGTGATGCTCCCGCACGCGCTGGCATGCGCCGCCAGAATGAGCATCCCCAGCGCCGGCCCCGTGCGTCGCCAGCGTTTCGCGCACAGCCGTCATCGATGAAGTGTGCCCTCCCATGTGTGCTCGCCTCGCAGCTGGCGACCATACCTGGCCTCAATCGCGTGCGGTGGCTTCCTGACCGCTTTGGACATGTGTCTTCATGTAGGAACTTTGATGACGTGCAATGCGACTCTGCTTGTGGCAGTCAGGGGCTCCACTCCGTGCTGGCAACTGCTAGTTGCTGTGATCATGGTGCGCTGGCCTGCATTTTGGCCTGCTAGTTGCTGTTATCATGGTGCCTTGCTTCTGCCCTTGTCCTCTCGCGTTTACCCGCGCAATCGCATGCGCGTGTCGTCGTTCACGGTGCGAGCAGGGCGTGGAACAGCCGCGGCTGCTACTACCTTCGCTGCTGATCTCACTGGGTCTGCTGATATCCGTCGCCAGAGACGTTGCCAGAGACGCGGAACAGCGCGAGGCGCTGCTCATGCTGCTCAGCTCGGCGCTGGTGGCCGCTGTGCGTGCGGTCGTGCTGTACCGGGTGATGCACGGGTGCGACGTGCCCGGGCTGCTCTCTAAGCGGGAGGTGGCTCGTCCGTTGCAGCTTGCATGCGCTCTCGGCCCATGGGAGACCCTCGTGACGCTGACAGCCGCGATCGCGAGCGATGCGCTTGGCACGAGCGCCGTGCGCCCGTCGCAGGTTCAGGTGGCCATCGTGCCTCTTGCGGCCTTGGGGGTGATTTTGCTCATCGGTCTTCTGATGCAGCTCCGCGTGCTTGCCCAAACGTCCGCGCTCACACTGAGCGTGATCCTCACTCTCACAGAGGTGGCCATGATCGCGGCTGTTGCGCGTGATTTCCAAGGCCAAGCCCAAGTGACAGCACTTAAGGCAGCCGGTCTTCTCGTATGCGCGGTCGGCGTGGTGGCATACGTATGGGCCAGCTTGGCGGCAACGCCACCGCTTGGTGCATCGTACTCGCCCGAGTCGGCGGCAATCAAAGGTCACGGGCGCGCTTGTGGCCAGCACGCTCGCTATGCCAAGTACGACAGCGAGTCGAGGCACCCCACTCACCAGCTCTCAATCCACGGCGGCTTCGATCCCAGACGGCCAGGAGCATCCAATACGCCCCCCAGCGCAAGGTAGTGAGCTGTGCGGCGACTGGTACCGGTCGACGGTCGAGGCGAGCGGATCTGTCCCTCTTTATCATAAATAGTAACGTGCTGGAACACCCTCAGTGCTTACGCACAACACCAAGAGTTCGAACAACACACGCGCCCACCCTTTCTGGTTGATATTTGAGTCCATAAATATTCGTCAAGGTGTCACATGGATCATGGTGATCTGAGAGATGTCATCACCAGATGTTCGATTTATAGTGTTTTTGTCCACAACATACCGGACTTAGTGTGAACTTAAGTGTGATGAGGGTGAAGAGTGGGGTACTTGTCGACCTGCAGGGTAGTCGGCCCGTGTAGGCCATCGACCTGCTTTTTCCCGACCTTTTTCACAGCTTCTGCTCGCGAGTTGAGATGTGAGAAGTGAGATCGATTCGTAGAGATCGGCAACACCCCGACGGAACGTGGAGCGGCGGAATGCTTAGGTCTGCCTTGCGCGTGTTGCAACGCCCGTCCGGTCGCCAGCTGATCACGACATCCGCGCGTGCAATGTCGACTACGCGCTATCGGAGTACGCGTGGCGGCCAGCACGGTTTGCGATTCGACGAGGCAGTGATGCAGGGGCTGGCAACAGACCGCGGACTTCTCGTTCCCGAGGAGGTGCCCAAGTTTCCAGTGGGTGCACCGGAAATATGGCGCGGACTGAGCTTCGAGGAGCTCGCCTTCGAAATAATGTCGCTCTACATCGGTCCGGATGACGTCCCACCCGAGAAGCTTAAGCATATCATCAACCGCTCATATGCCACCTTCCGGGAACGAGATGTGACTCCAGTTGTGCCCATTACAGACGGCATGCACTCACTCGAGCTGTTCCACGGTCCGACATTTGCGTTCAAGGATGTTGCGCTTCAATTCCTTGGCAATCTGTTCGAGGAGCTTCTCTCGAAGCGTCCCGGCCATTCCATCACCGTCGTCGGCGCAACATCGGGTGACACGGGCAGCTCAGCGATTCATGGCTTGCGAGGCAAGGCGAACGTCGAGTGCTTCATCATGTACCCCGAGGGACGCACGTCGCGGACCCAGGAGCTTCAGATGATCACAGTGACTGACCCTAACATCCACAACATTGCGCTCGGAGGCACCTTCGACGACTGCCAGGCCGTCGTCAAAGCTTGCTTCAACGACGCTGCCTTCCGGGACAAGCACAACCTCGCCGCAGTCAACTCGATCAACTGGGCACGCATTCTCGCCCAGATGGTGTACTACGTGTACGCGTACCTCAAGGTGACGCCGTCGATGGGCAAGCAGGCTGGCTCGCCTCCGCTGGTCTCCTTCTCTGTGCCCACAGGCAACTTCGGTGACATCCTCGCCGGCTATTATGCGAAGCAGATGGGGCTGCCCGTCGGCAAGCTGATCGTCGCGACCAACAAGAACGACATCCTGCATCGCTTCTTCTCACATGGCGGCGACTACTCGCTCGACAAGAATGGCGTCGCCGTGACGCTCGCGCCCTCGATGGACATCGGAGTCTCCTCCAACTTTGAGCGCTTTCTCTTCCACATGACTGGCAACGACGCCGCACAGATGGCGAAGATGATGAAGAACTTTGAGGCGACGGGCACGCTCAACCCACCGCCTGAGGTCGTGGCAAAGGCCTGCGCCATCATGGAATCGGCGAACGTGGACGATGATGAGATACTCGCGACCATCGCCGACGTGCACGCGCGAACCGGCTATACGCTCGACCCGCACTCGGCCATCGGCGTCGCTGCCGCGCGTCGGGTGCGCCCGATGGGCAGCACAGCGCCCATGGTCTGCCTCGCGTGCGCGCACTGGGCCAAGTTTCCGGACGCAAACTTGGCCGCACTCGGCAAGGAGAAGTCAGCAGCGCTCGTGGTGCCTGAACCTCTCGCCTCGCTACATAAGCTCGACTCGCGTGTGTCACTTCAGCCATATGACGTACCCACGGTGCAGCGGTTCATCGAGCAAACCATTGCTAAGCGAGCCAAAGCCTGACGTACGCACGCTATTATCGAGAACACGGCGCCGACGGCGACCCGTCCGCATAGCGGATTGATGGGATGACACCGCTCCGAACCTCCCGGATGCCGGGATCACATGTCAATGCGCCGCGCGGGTGCCGGGGTGACGGAGTGCAGGGATGCACGCAGACTATAACGCAGACACCTGCATGAAACAAGGTAAGAGCACACGCCCGCGGATCTTGTGAAAAAGCTACGGAGGATACAGTCTTGGGCGGCCGTGTCGGCGTGTGCAGGCGGGCGGGATTCCGGGATTGGTAATATTGGCAATATATAATATTCGTCTCTCATTCGGAACCGTTGCCGCACCTCGGTGCGACGGCACGCTCGACGTGCCTCGCGCGTCCGGTCCGCTCGCCGTAGTTTACTTTCGGGGTTTAACTTGGTAATAACTCGATACGTGATAGCAGCCTTTGCCCCTTTCGTTTTCTTATAAATCGTATAATCGCCGCCGCGGCGGCCGGCGCCGGGCCCGGCGGGCGCGCGTTGCTTAATACCTTAATCTGTTATCGGTTCCATCACACCTCGGGCCGCGATTTCGGGCGCTGCGGCGCTGCGGAGGCCGGCGTGGGCCGCGGCGGCGCCGTCGGGCGGGGGGCGTGCCCGCGGCGGCGCCG
>JWZX01002406.1:0-11549 GCA_001275005.1 Chrysochromulina tobinii | reverse complement strand
CGGCCACGCCTCCGTCCATTGCGATAGCGGCCCCCGTGCTTGGGGGTCCGGAGAGCGCGCGCGTTGTGTGTGTTTCACAGCAGCAGCACTGCTGTCTGGGCAAACTGGCTTATGTCGAATCCGCGGGAATCGCAGCCAGCCGAGCTCTCGGCCTACGAGCGCGAGCGGCTGGAGAACATTGCGCGCAACCAGGCAGTCCTCGCCTCGCTCGGCCTAGCTAGCGGTGGCACGGCACGGCTGCCCGCTAGCGGTGGCACGGCACGGCTGCCCCCCTCGCGGCCGCTGCTGCCTCCGAAGCGGCGCAAGGTGGAGCCCAGGCCACCCGAGCGGCGCAGCGCGCGGCTCGTCGACGGCGCCAAGGCGCCCGATTACTACATCGCCGACGAGAGCGCCAGTGGCAAGGTGACAGTCGGCGGCACGGCCGCGGACTTACTCGCGTCTCAGGCGATGGAAGAGGTGGAGGAGGACCCGCTCTTCAGGTTCGGCCTCGGAGGAATGCCCAAGAGCGAGATTGAGCTGCTGCCGTGCGAACAGGTGGCCTTCGAGGCGCTGCGGGACGCCAAGCGCGCCAAGGCGAGTGAGCTGCAGATCGAGGGCTACAAGGTGGCGCAACACCAATCGCTCTGCGAGATGGTGCGCCGATGCCCCGAAAGCATTGAAGAGCTCCGAGGTTGTTGGGGCTTTGGAGGCTCGGGCGTGCGTGTCGACAAGTACGGCGAGCTCTTCCTCGAGGCGCTGCGGCCGCACGTGAGCGCGCTCAGGGCAGCGCACGCAGCAGCGAGAGTTGAATATGAGGCAGTGGCGGCGGCAGCGGCGGGGGCGGCAGGCGGCGAGGCAAGCGACGCGGCGAAGGCGGCGGCAGCAGCGCAGGCGCGGGCGCAGGCGCAGGCGCAGGCGGTGCGCGACGTGCGCGCGGCGCGGGAGTTAGATGATGAGGCGCGCGGCCCGGAGGCGCACCCGATGCCCGAGAAGGTCACGGACTTGCTGCCGGGGGCTGAGGTGGCCGCTTACGAGGCGCTGCTCGCGGCCACACACGTGCGCGCCGACGAGATCGGGGAGCGCTACGTGTGGAACATTTGCCACGTGCGCTCGCTCTGCGAGATGGTACGCCGCTGCCCGAGCACGCCGGAGGAGCTGCGGCTCTGCTGGGGCTTTGGGGGCAAGGGCGTGCGTGCCGACCGCCACGGCGACTTTCTCTTGGCTGCCCTCGCTCCCCACATCGACGCCCTCCGCCAGGCCCAAGCAGCGGAGGCCAGGGAGGAGGACGAGGAGGAGGCCGGGGCGCCAGTGGTGGCGGACGAGGCGGACGCAGAAGGGGCGGCGAAGCAAGACGACGAGGGCGAGCAGGAAAGCATGGACCTTTCGACGCACGCGCAGGCGGCCAAGAAGAGTATGGCGGGCAAGGCCACGCGGAGCGGACGCGCCACCGCGGGGATGATGAAGGAGGTGAAGGAGGAGTCGCAGCCGCCGACGCTGCCGGAGGCGATGCCGATGGTCGACAAGGAGGAACCTGACGTGCCCGAGTGGTCCGTGCCTCCGCGCCGCCCCGTGGCAAAGCGCACCGCTGCCGCTGCCCCTGGTTTGTCGCCGGCGCCGGAGACCCGACAGACGCGTGGCACGGCGGCCGCCAAGCGCAAGGCGAGGGTTTGAGACTCCGGTTTTTTGGTCGCGGTATCACAATGACCGACCGGACACGAATCGGCCTGTTTAAACAACGGCGGTCGGCGCCCAGCTCGGCGCGCTCTCGCGCGCAAACCATCCCCGCGGAAACATCAACATGGGGCGGGGCTCGTCCCTTATCGTTCCTCACTTCATCGCTCGGCCTCAATCAAGCAAGCTAATGATTCGAAACGATCATTGGCATTGCTTGCTTGCTCGGGCCACTGAGACGTGAAACGTGACGCCGCTGACGCGATTCAGTAACTCATACATGTAATTAAGCCATCATCACGTTTTCTCGGCGCGTCGTTGAAATTCCCAGGCTTATAGGAATCCTGGGAGATCTCATCACCGCACCCTCGGGTAACACTCGTTAGCCAAGGTCGTTGCGATTACTCATGTTATGAGCTCGACAGACTCTTGCCTCACCAGCGCGCGCGATCGCGCGCGCGTGTACGAAATGATTGAAACGGTGCAAGACATCAAGCAAGAAGACAACGTTGCGCCAGAGCCTGAGCTGCGAAATCTCCTCGCCGGCGTGAACCCAGAAGCTCTCACCATCCTTGCCGACAACGATATTTGCTCCGTGGACGATGCCAAGATGCTTACTGCAACAGACCATCTCCAGCTGGGCATCAAGCTTGGATCGCGCAATAAGATCCTCAAGCGGCTAGTGCCTAAAGACATCGTTGCGCCAGAGCCTAAAGAGCCTGAAGGCAAGCCTGAAGGTCGTCCAGGCAGCCGCTCCATGGAAGAGTACAGAGCCATGGGCTACACAACAACGAGACCGCCGTCCGATAACTTGCTCGACTTCATCAAGAAGTACGCTGATAAAGAAGACAAACACCCTGGGTGCGTGGCCGAATGCATCGAGATCTGCCAAATCAATGCTATGCAGGACCTCGATGACCTGCGCATGCTCTCGCGCCGCTGTTGGCTGGGCGATTACTTCCCAGCAAAAGTGGCTCTGCGTTTCGAAAACGCACTCGAGTCGCCGGAAATGCTCTATTTTTTCAACAAGCTCGATGAAGACAACAAGAAGCCATGGGCGGGTACCTTTCACTTCACGTATAAGATCGAATCCATGGTAAGTGCGTGTGCGACGTATGGCATCCTTTCGGCTCTCTTGCTTACAATGAACGTCGGTAGCTTCGGCGCGATACAGATCGATGATTGGAGCTTTTATGAGTCAGGCGTTGCTCTGGAGCGCTGCAACGGCACATCCCTCTGGCCCTGGTCGTCTGGACGACCTGGCGAAACCATCGAAGAGTGCGTATCGGCTCTGTCTGATAATTCTGAGAGAACTTTCGTCGGGACCAACTGCGGGGCGTGCTTCGTCCTTATGTTGACGCTCTTGCTCTCCAGTTGGCTCTACATCGCATTTGGCATTCCTGGTGCGGACCGCACTAGGGCAGACGAGGTACAAGCCGTTGTCGCACGCCTTAGCGGAGAGTTTGCCACCCTCAACGTCCTCTTTCTCTTTTCTGTCGGCCTATCGGGCACGGGATTGATCCAGCTCGTTCAGATCAAGAGTACGCGTGCAGCTCGTCCGTGCAGGTAAGCCTTTTAGCATCTGACATGCGCACACGTTGCTTTTATGCTCGCAGTCCGATCCTGGAACTTCATGGTCATACTGTTGGCGATAGGCAGTATCACGTTCGTTTGCATATGTGCGCTTGCTTATTGGCTCATATGGGAAATCGGGAAAGCAAAGAGTTCCATGGATGTGATTCGCTCTATGCACGCCGATCGAACTAAAGAAGACATCAAAAAAGGCCTCAATAAAGTGATCGACGAGTATAAGAAGGACAAGGAGGACAAGAAGGAAAAGTCCTGGTATCTCTGGCCTTGGAAAGTGGCAGCACATTCGTCTGATGACCTTGACTCAAACCCCAAAAGCGATACTCAGTAAAGGCCATCTTCCGCACAAACTTGACAACGAGGCAGCAGCGGGGATGGGAGCGTGGCGCGCGCGCGCAGGCAGTAGCATGGGGCGCAGATGGGGCATGCGGAGCAATCGAGTTCGGAAGACGGTGCGCAAGTGGACAGCGAGGCCTGCGACGTGCGAGCGGCTGAGAGCCGTGCGGGTCATTTAGCATGCCGACAGAACACACAGCAGACGTCGTGAACAGGACGGATGAAACTTCATACTGGAACTGGTACGTATCCGTCCCGACTCGACTGTGTGTGTCGTGTGTCGACCGTCTGCATTTACCATTTGAGCATCTAGGCTCGCCCGGCCGGTTGATGTTCTCGTCTGGCTCTGGGCTCGTTGCCCGACGAACACAGAAAGACGGATAGAGCCAGGCGAGAACGATAGAAAATACTGCTCGGCCCAGGACGGGAACGTCGACCAACGAAGAAACATCTCGGTAGTCTTCGCTTCACCGCGTCCGGGACGCGGCGGGTGTGGTCCGCCGGGGGACCGCCCCATCTCGGGCGCGATAGTCTCGAGTGGCCGTCAAGTCGCAGACGATATCGTATGCAACTTGACGGCATCGTATGCGACTTAACGGCCACGGGGTCAGTCATGGATGAGCAATTGCGCGTACGAGCCTCCGCATCATCCCAATGTCGAGGCAGTGTCCAAAGGCCGGAGTGCCCTGCTGACAACATGCTCATAGCCGTCTTCTTCCTCGCGGACCCATCCCCAATGCTCATAAAGCCCATGTATGTCAGACGCATCCTTGGCGAAGATCAACGTCGCATGATCTTCGCATTCGCTCGGAAGCCATTCAAAGATGAAGTCCAGGAGCGCGGTGGCGTGTCCCTTGCGTCGGGAATCGGGCGACGTTTCGATGTCAAACAATTCTACTGCCCGCGGGCTGCCACCGTTATCCTTCAGGTTCTCCTCGTCAAGACTATCGGTGGGAAGGCCCATCGCAGCATAGACGATTGCTTTGCAAGTTGGCTCACCTTGATACAAGAGAGAGAAGCTCCAAGACCCGAATGGCGATCCTGCACCAGTTTTCCATCCAATGCCGTCGGGCTGGGGTCTGTCCGTCGAATCCACTTCAACGGAGAGCTGAGGATGTGTGACACTCTTCAGGTTAGCGCTCTGAGAGCATGCAAGCAGCACCTGCACTGCACCGTTGAGCCTCATCCCGCCCAGAGAGAATGTGGCTCGTCCGCCATTACGAATTAATTCCCCGCAGCAAATGAAAAGGATTGTGAGACTTCGGACTGGGTTCCCTTTTTTGGTGGGTTTGCCTTAGAGGTGTAACTCGACCCGGGTCGAAGGGCAGGGTGGCATCTGGGGCGCCTGTTGTCATCGCACCTGTCCGCCCTGCCTGTCCGTGATGTTGGGGCATGGGGCTGCTCGCGTCCTGACTTTGACTTGACTGCTGTGGGGCGACCCTCGTGGGGTTGGCTCGTGATAATCTTTCGGACATGAATTTCCCAGAGTCGCAGCTTCGCACGATGTGCGACAACCCGCTTTCGTGAGAAAGAAAAGGGTTCACACGAGTCTCCTCGCTCGCGGCCAAACAACCACAACAGGGTTCCCCGGTCCTGCGCTTGAAAAGCCGACCGGTCGGCGCACCCGCCGCATGGACCTTCAGGATCCAGCCACATGTGCGGCGCTCGCGCCCATCCTGAGCCCTGCGGCAGCCCTGCGGCTTGAGCGCGGCCAAGGGCTCGCGCCCGCCGATCTGCTCGCGGCGCAGCGCGCGCTGCACGCGCTCTCGCCTGCCGACAAGCGGGCGCTCGCGCGGCGCATGGAAGACATGGCGAGCCCAGAGGCCGCGGTGATCGTGAGCGCGGCGGCCTTCATCGAGCCAGCCGACTTTGTGACGCTCGTGACGCTCGTAGTCCCCGCGGCCTCGGGACATCCCGCAATGGTTCCCGCCTCGATCACCACGGATCAGCTCGCGGCAGCCCACCGTGCTTTGCGCTCCGTGCCCGTGCCCACGCGCGCGGTGCTCACCTCGCAGCTGCCCGGGCCGGCGGCGACGCTTGTGAGCCTGGCGGCCGACCTCGACACCTCCGAGTTCATCGAGGCCGCCCGGCCCATGCTCAATCTCCCCATGCGCGCCTCCTCCACGTCGTCCGCCTTGTCCTCGGAGTATGCGATCGGTGGGGCGCCCCCAGTCGGCGGCGCCAGCGCGGCCACGCAGAGCGCGGCAGAGCGCGGTGTGCAGAGCGCGCTCTCTTCGAGCTGGATACTCCTGGGCGCACAGGCACGCCTCCAGCTCGAATTGCTCCAACGCGCCCTCATTGGCGCGCCGCGCCTCGACGTGCGCGCCTTTGGCCTGGGTGCGTCTGCATGCACGGTCGTGCTCGCGCTGGTGAGCATCGCCTATTTCGGGATCAGCGTGCACCTGGGGCGCGCGCTGCTCGCTGCGGTGGCGCTCGTGGGCAGCGTCGTCCTCTTCGTCCTCGACGCCGACGGCGCCGTCGGCTCCGTAGCCAGCGCAACCATCCTCGCACGCGTGCCTGGCCTGCGGACCGCGCGCGGTCGATCGCTCGCCGCGCTGGGCACGGCGCTGGCGGCGCTTCTCGCTGGGGGAGTGCTCGCGATCGGTGGGGCGCTGCTGCTCTTGCCCGCGCTCTTCGGTGCCCTCGCTCATCAGCTTGCGGCGCCGCGCCTCGCCGAACTCCTCGAGCAGCTCCCCACAGGCGCTGCCGCGAGCGCTCGGTTCGCGTCGGCGAGCGGCGGTGCGGGCGTGCTGCACGGCGGTCCGTCCCTCGAGAAGCTCGGGCGGCGCCGACGGCTGGGACGGCCCCTAACAGACAGCGGCGGCGGCTTGGGCGGCTTGGGCGGCTTCGGGGAGGAGGCGGAGCTGGAGGTGGAGGAGGAGTGGGAGTGGGAGGGGGAGCCACTCTTCAGCGCGGGCGCACCTCTGCTGCAGCATGGGGCGCTCGTCTCTCTGTGTCCGACTGGAGGGTACCAGGTGACCGAGCTCTCTTTTGGTCTGTGGCGCGATGCGGCCGCACAGGAGCGTCGCGACGCCGCCGCCGCCGCCTCAGGCATCGTCGACCCCGCGGTGGCGTGGGCGGCAGCGACGCGAGATCGGAGGCCAGGGGCGATGAAGGAATGGGCGCGACAGACGCACGCGCGCAACCCGGCGGGCTTAGCGTTGCTGGTGGCGGCCGTCGCGCTTGTGCTCGGGTACATGTGCGCCCTGGTCATTGATGTGCTGCACACTGAGCTCGCGCGCAGCGTAGCGTCCGTTATGCTCGTGGCGGGCCTCGGGCTCCCGCTGCTCCTCCTTGAGCTCGCGGCTGTCCCTGAGGCGACCGCACGCAACGAGGGCTACGCCGACAACGGCCCGTCCCTACGCTCGATCGCGCAGCTGTACGCGGCTCCTCTGCTGCGCGCAGTTCCCGACGCCGCGCTCGTCGCCGTGCGCGCGCTCAGCGCTGTCGCGGGCGCCGCCGCGCTCGCGCAGCTCGTGCCGCCCGAGCCGCACGGGCTCGTGGTGGGCACGTTCCGGCTGCTCTACAACGTGTGCATCCTCGCCGTGCTGCTCGCCGCCGCGTACGCTGCTCTGCGTGCCGGGATGGAGAGGATGTCGGCCGGCCTGCCGGCGAGCCCTCCAGCCTTGCTCATGTGAGAAAAGGACAAGCTGAAGTGGTTGTGCGGGCTCGCGGTCCGGTGAGATCTCGGAACGGGACGGGGATCGATCGACCTTCAAGCGAGCGCCTCGCTGTTCATCCCCCGACTTCAGAGTGAGTGCAGCCTGCATCGAGAAGGTGAAACAGTCAGAGGACGCGCGCGCTCTAAAGCACAGCACTAGAACACCTCTGACCGCCCACAGTTCCGGGCTTGAGCTTAAGGTGTGAACCGGTGCCGGACTGTGAAGCGACGCTGTACCCCCCATGCTCTTGCTAACCTTTTCCGCTCTTGCGCTCTCCGTGGAGCACCGGCTCGACCATACCAAGCTGGGCATTCACGACAACGGCGACGGCATCGTCCACCTCACGCTGCCCGGCGTCGCCACGTCGCCGTGGATCGGCGAAGATGGCGAGCCCGCCCTACCTGTGCAGCGTTCTTCCTACGCGCTCGCCGTCAAGGAAGGCAGCGCGGCGCTGCGCGTCACGAACGCCGTGTACGAAGAGGTCGCGCTCGGCGCCCGCCAGATGCTCGCCCCCGCGCAGCACTCGTTCCGCTGCGGGGGTCCGACGAACGCGACACACGTGCCGATGAAGATGGGCGCCTATGCGACACACGTGTTCAACGTGTTGGCGCCGGCGGCGACGCTCTCGGCGCCCGCGGTGCTCCGAGACATTGCCTATCAGGTGCTCACCATTATGCCTGTCCGGTATGACCATGCGCGGCGCACGCTGCGCGTGCTCACGTCGGCGACGATCGAGCTGACGGGTGTGGCGGAGGCGGGCATGAACGGCATGCCGGTGCGTGTAACGCGCTCGTTCGCGGAGCTGTACCGCGCCTCGTTCGCCAACTCGGACGCCCTCGTCCTCGACGCGAGCGCGCCCGAGACGGCGCTCCTCATCCACGACGAGAACCTCGCCCAGGAGGCGGCCACGATGAAGGCGCACAAGGAGCAGGTGCAGGGCGTGCCAACGACGCTGGTGCCCGCGAGCCAGGTCGGCAAGACGGCGACCCAATTCAAGGCGTACATCGAGAGCCAGTTCAAGGCGACCAAGATGGCGCACGTGCTCCTCCTCGGCTCGATCGAGGCCATCCCGTCGCCCATCGGCCTCCAGTCGAAGGCCTCGTGTGACAACTGCTACGCGTTCATCACGCAGGACTACGCCATCGACTTCTTCGTGTCACGCATCACGGGCGACGCGGCGGCGGCGCAGGTGGACAAGATCCAGCACTACGAGACCACGCCGGGCGTGAAGAGCTTCGTCGGGGATGCGTGGGGCATCGCGTCCGACCAGACAGATGCGCCAAAGCCGACGCCTGCCCACCCCACCGACTGCACTCGTGTGACCAAGTACAAGGAGACGCTGCTCGGCTGGCACTACAAGGCAGACACGGTCGAGTGCGACCCGTACGCGACGACCAAGCAAGGGCTGCAGGATCTCATCGATGCCTTCGATGCGGGCAAGTCGCTCGTCAACTACCTTGGCCACGGCGCCGGCCACTACTGGGTCATGACCCACTTTGACATTGATGATGCGCACAATCTAACCAATCGTTACACGAACCCGATCATCCTCGACGGCAGCTGCAACTGCGGCGACTTCGGGCACACGACGTCGCCGTTCCACACCGGCGAGAAGAAGTGCTTGGCCGAGGCGCTCATGGAGGGCAACCCGAACGTGCCGGGCTCGGGTGCGATCGCCATGTTTTCGTCGGCGCCCACCGCACAATGGGTGCCGCCGGCCGACATGGAGACGGGTGCGCTCGCGGCCCTCACGGGCGGCAAAGTGACCAGGGTCGGCCCTCTCATGTATGCGGGCATCCAGTACATGCTCACGCAGTGGCCCAACCAGGATGGAGACTACACCATCGAAGGGTACAACCTCTTCGGCGACTCGCTCATGTCCCTCAAGAACCTGCCGGTCAACGCGACAGGGGCGTAAAATGAGCTGTATTTTATGCGTGCTGCAGCGGAGCGGAGCAGACGTGCTCAATTGGACGTGCTTGTTTTCTAGATTTAGATTTTCATTACATTCACGCCAGTGGTCGCGCGTTCAATGCGCGCGTTTGGTATTGACGTTCACACTTTCTTCGGTCGCAGCTCTGTGTGAAACGGCTGTGAGCCGGAGCGTGCTCATAGAGAAGGTACCAACTCTTCTCAGTTGAAAAGGTCGTGCCCGCTTCTGAACACGTGGCTTCCATCAAATGAGGTGTCGCGAGGTTGCGCTGCTCGCGCTGCTCGCGATCGGCACGCCGGCCAGCGCGGCCGTGCCGGCGGCGACGGAGGAGCAGGCCCAGGCATGGCAGGCGGCACAGGCCGCGGCGGAGGCGGCCGCCGCGTCATCCTCGCTCATGCCGCCGCTCGACGTAAGCGAGTGGTACACGGTCACGATTGCGGACACCACGGTGGGCTACATGAACACGCAGGTGTCTGTGACTGAGACGTCCGTGAAAAACATGGAGCTGATGGACGTGCAGGTGAGCCGCGGCACCGACACATCGCGCATGGCTTTCGAGACCGTCTTCGAGGAGGCGCTGCTGACCGAGCCCGCGCCTGCAGACGTGCCTGCCGGGATGGAGCTGAGCGGCGGCGTGGCGGTGATGTCTTACGACCAGCGGTTCGCCAACTCGGAGGTGAAGATGCACGCCAAGATGATCGAGGGCGGCATCACGCTCACCTCGTACAACGGCGAGAAGGAGCACGTGACCGATCTGGAGTTGCCCGAGGAGCCGTGGCGTGGCCGGATGCGCGCCCGCCTCGAGTTCACGCGGCGGTGCCGTGCGGGTGAGCGCGAGATCGTGATCCAGACGATGCGGCCCGAGCTCGGCCCGCGGATCGTCAATCTCACCTCTACCTTCGTCGGTATGGGCCAAGTTTGGGATGGCGAGGAGAAGGTCGAGAGTTCTCTCTGGACCGTACAAATCTCGGATGTGCCCGTCAACATGAGCGAGGCGTATCCGGTGCATGGGCCGCTGCGCTGCTACCGGATGCTCCAGATGGGGCTCGACATGCCCTTCGGCCACCTGCTCGCAGCGCTCTCGAGCAAGGAAGACGCGCTGCAGGCGGCGGTCGACGATCCGACTCGCAAGCTGCCCGAGCTCGTGTACGCGATGTTTGCGCCGCTCTCGCGCCAGATCACCGACGTGTACGACGCGCGCATGGTGAAGCTCCGGGTGCGCATCAAGGAGGACAAGCAGGCGAAGCTCGAGCTCCCTTCCGCTGGCTATCAGAAGGTCGTCGACGCGGGCAATAACCAACTGCTCGTCACGATCGACTTGCAGGCGCCGCGCCGTGCCACCTCAGCCGAGCTCACCAATGCCGAGTTCCGCAAGCCTTCGGCGATGGTCGACTCGAGTGACGAGGTGGTGGTGGAGCTCGCGCACCGGGTCGATGCGCAGCTGGCCGCCCAGGGCCACAAGCTGCCCAGCATCACGGAGGAGCCGTTCAAGCTCACGGCCGAAGCGGAGCGGGAGCTTGCTTTTGCCCTTCGGGATCTGGTGCACAACCACATCTCCTCCAAGCACCTGTCGACTGCCTACGCGTCGGCGAGTGAGACAGCGCGCACGGGCTCGGGCGACTGCACCGAACATGCCGTCCTCCTGGCCGCCGTACTCAAGGCGCGTCACATCCCCGCGCGCGTGTGCCACGGCCTCGTGTACGTGGAAGACGGGGGCTCCGCCATCTCGGGTGAGGCGACCGTCGGCGCGGACGGTCAGGTGAGCCGAGGCAGCTCGGACAAGCCCGGGCAGTTTGGATGGCACATGTGGACCCAAGGCCTCGTGGACGGGCGCTGGCTGGACTTGGACGCGACTCTCCATGTGCCCTACTCCGTCGGCCACGTGCTGGTGGGTACCTCGTCGATGAGTGATAAGGAGGCCCATAACAACCACATGCAGATGGCGGCGCTCATCGGCAACATCGAGATGGACCTGCTCGAGGTTTCCCACAAGTGGAGGTAGGGCGCGCCCGCAACAGCGCGTGGCACAGAAGCATGCACACATATGGACATGTACACACGGGCCGTCTCGCGCACGTGGGGGCGGCGGCGGCCACACGCTGCATGTTCACCATGGAGCCGGCGCGCAGGGGCAGGGGGCACGCGGCACGCGATGACGACGGCGCTGCACTCTCGACCGTACCAGTGTGGCTGTGGCGCTGTGCATGACTCACTGAACAAGGATGTCACGGCGCGCGCGTGGGTGTGCAGTGCCGGGCTTTGGAGATGGCATGAGCTCTAAATTACGCGACCTGCCGCTTGACCCCAACAGTTAAGCGGCCGTGAACCACCGTGTGAAGAGACAGTCGGCGGGGCCATCAGTAGCCCAGCCAGGGGGA
>JWZX01002405.1:0-19751 GCA_001275005.1 Chrysochromulina tobinii | reverse complement strand
CGGCACGCGGCTCAAGGTGCTCTCGCGCAAGCAGATGGGCAACCTCGCCGAGATCCACGTCAAAGAGGTGGGCAACGCCCTCGAGGACTGAGGTGGCCACGTCCTCTGATGGCCGAATCGTGGGGAACCAGGTCTCCGCGACTGTGCGGACGGACGGAGCGAACCTCATCGAGCGGGGACTGTGGACCGAGTGGGGTGAGATGCCTCCCATCTGCGTATGTTTCCCAGGCGCAGCGGTGACGGATTCTGTCGTGTACCGGGACATTAGTTCCTCACTACAAATCACGGCGCGGACAACGCTCTGCCATGGACACATCACACGTATAGGGCGACGCGACCGCAGTTCAGAAAGGCAATCTGAGCCCAATGATCTTCTCGAGGCCAGGTGGCGCATTCTTTTCCGCCTCCTTCGCTGCGGCGATCTCTGCTTGACGGTTGAGGGCCTCCTGTGCCTGCCCTCTTGCCTTCTTCTCCATCAGACGCAGCGTTTCGATCTGAGCCGACTGCGACTTCGTCTTTTTGCGGTTGCCAATCTTTTCCTCGAGCTCCTGCCGCTTTTCTTTCAACTCGTTCGCCTCTGCGAAATAATCCTGAGTGGACGAGCCGCCGCCCAACGGAATGCCGATGCTCAAGGTCTTCGTCTCCGGAGTCTTGAGGCCACGTCCCGCAAGCTTGGCCTCCGATGCCGCCTTTGCAGCAGCAATCTTCTGTTGTGCTGGTGACAGCGTCTCTTCTGCAAACGCTGCAGATCCGGTGGTCAGGAACGCGGCGGCGCCGGCAAGCAGGGTGTCGCGGCGTGAGGATGCGGTGCGAGGCTGGAAACTCATGGCAGCTGAGCTGGCGACGCAGAACAAGAAGCCGATCCGCATCATGGAGATTGGTTTCTTCAAGGCAAGTCAAGTCAGTTTCGTCGCGGTCCTCCCCATGCGCGCACAGCCGCTACTGAGTACTTGATCTCTCGGGCCACTCAATTATGCTAGTGTCATGGCTAGTCGCTAGTGTTGAGGTTGGTCTTTCGACTTTCCCAGCCGTGCAGGGGGTGTTCCCTGTTTGAAGATAAGGTCAGAGGTTGTCTGTTGTTTATGTATAGACAGACTTGACTTGAAGACCCTCACGGGCACGGGGTGTTTCGCCTGTCACACTCTCACCTCCGTACCCAGTATGATGTCAAGTACGTCTGACTTCAGACTTGAGAGTTGAGTCTTGACTTGACTTGACTCTTGCCAAGCGCACCCAAGGATGTTGACAAGGATGCGCGTGGCCTGCGTGCGCGTGGGAGGTGGGCGTGTGCGTGCCGTCAGCGACCGTTCACTTCAGCGGCGCCAGAGCTTCAGGTTGCGATCCTTGCCGCCCGAAGCGACGCGCTCGCCATCGGGGCTCCAGTCGACGGCGTACACCTCGTCCGCGTGCCCGGGCAGGTCCTCCAGCAGCTTCTTTGTCTTGACTTCCCACACCTTGACCGTCGAGTCCTTCGAGCCGCTCGCGAGTAGTCGGCTGTCGGACGACCAAGCGAGCTGGTACACGGCGCCCACGTGGTTGCGGAGGGTGGCGACGAACTTGCCAGTGCGCCCGTGCCAGATGCGCACCGCGCCATCAAACGAACCCGACGCGAGCCACGCGCCATCCGGCGAGAAGGCGGCATTGTTGATGAGCTGCACGTGGCCCGTCAGCCGCGCGATCGCCTTCTTCGCCTCGGCAGGCTTCCACAGGAAGAGTGTGAAGTCATCGGAGCCGCTCGCAAGCAACTCGCACCCGCTGCCCTTGACCTTCTCGTACCGCTCGCGCGCCGCCTTGACGCGCGCCTCGGCGCTCTCGGGCGCGAGGCCGCGGTGGTCGTACGCACCCGATCGCAAGGCAGCGTCGGTATTCAGCGCGAGGCAGTTGACCCAATGGCCGTGCCCCTCGAGCGACTTGACGAGTTTCTGTGTGCTCGCGCCCCAAACCTTGACGGTTCGGTCGTGCGAGCCCGTGTACAGCAGGTCATCGCCGCCCCAGCGCACGCACGTCACCGAGTTCGTGTGGCCGCTGAGCGTTCCCAAGCTTTGGCCACTCACGCGATCCCAGAGCCGCACAGTGCCGTCCTTGCCGCAAGAGACGAAGCGTGTCGACTCGGCGTTGGCGTGCAGCGGCTCCCACGCGACGAAGTTGATCCACTTCTTGTGCGCGGTCGGTATCGTGCGCAGCGGCTCGGTCTGCGAGGGCGACCATATCGCGAGCATGCCTTCCTTGCTGCCCGACACGAGGAAGCGTCCGCACGGCGACCACGCGATGCACAGCACCGGCGAGCGGTGCGCGCTGAGCGTTTTGAAGGGCATCTCGGTGTGCACATCCCAGAGCCGCACGGTGTGGTCACCCGAGCCCGTCGCGAGCGTCTTGCCGCTCGGGCTGAAGGACGTCGAGAGCATCGCCTCAGCGTGTCCGGGCAGCGTCGAGGAGCAGCGCGTGACGGCACGCACTCGGAAGACGGCCTGCGGATGGTAGGTGATGCTGAGGGTCTGCTCGGTCGAGTGGGTGGCCAAGATGTTGTTCGCGAGCGTCTGCCCCATCTCATTGTCGTTGACGTAAAAGCTGTACGGCACAGGCTCTTCGTTCTGGAGCAGCTGGTTCAGGATGAGCGCAAGCTGCTCCGGCGTGGTGTCGAGAGGCACGTCGAGCTGCGGACCGGCACGCTCGCCCTCTGCCGATACGAACTGGGCGACAATCGAGCCAACCTCCGCAGCCTTCTCGGGCGCCGCGAGTTCGTCGCGTGGACGCTTTGATCCCGACATGAAGTTGGCCTCGTCGCCCCTGTGAATTTGGCAAAAGAATCTCGATGCTGTTCATTGTTGGACAAGCTCTCAATTGACGCCGAGCTTGGACAGCGTCGAGGCGTCGTATCGGCAACTTTCGGCCGCCTACCTGACGCGAATCGGCAAAAGGGCTTTCAATGCCGTCCCTCAATTCTCCTCGGAGCAAGGCGCTCTCCGCTGCGTCGCCCAGCAAGGCGAACAGCGCCATCACCCTCACCAAGCCGATCAGCGCAGCACCCGCCGCTTCGCCGCCGCAGCCGACGGGGTTCGGCCTGCGTCTCGAGCTCCAGCAGGAGCAGCTGGTGGAGCTGACGCGCGAGGCGGACACGCTGCGCGCGGAGCTCGATGAGGTGCGGCAGCGACATGCGCAGGCCGATGCGGTGCGCGAGCATGAACGCGGCGAGCTCGTCGCTTCGTACGAGCGGATGCTCTCCGAGCAGGCAGCGGCGGTGCGGCAGTACGAGTCACGCTGCGCATGCGTGGGCTCGCTGCGCCTCGAGGCGCGCAAGCGCGACGCGGAGCTCTCGGCCGTGCGCACGGAGTCTGCCGCCGTGCGCCAGCGCCTCACGGTGGTCTCCAAGGTCTGGCGCCAGTCGGTGCTCGAGCTCGAGAGCTGCCTCGAGCGCGAGATACGAGAAAGGCACCAGCTCGAGGCGGAGCGCGCCAAGAGCAACGAGATGCAGCGCAAGCGGCTGCAGTCGCTGCAGCGCGAGGCGGACGCGCGCGCGGCGGAGGCCAAGAAGATGGCCGAACGCGAGGAGATCGCCGTGCACCAAGCGGTGCAGCAGGCGACCAAGCAAGCGGAGCGTGCGTTTGAGAGCAAGGCCAAAGAGATTAAGCGAGAGGCCAACGACAGCCTTCGCAAAGAGCGCTCCTCGCACCAGGTGCAGCTGGCGAGAGCGGTGGACGAGGCGGAGCGCGAGCGCGAGCGCCTTGTCGAGGACGCGATCGCCAACCTCGCCGAGGTGCGCCGCGAGGCGGATGAGGCGCTGCGCCATCGCATGGCAATGCATGCACACCAGCTCCTCGGGCTGCAGCGGGAGCAGTGCGCCGCCGAGCGCTGTGTGGGAGCCGAGCTCACGGCGCTCGAGGTGGAGCTCGAGGCGGCGCATGCGGCGACCGCGCAGGCGCAGGCTGCCGCCAAGGCCGCCGCCGACGCCGCCTCGCAGACGATCGCGTCGTTGAAGGGCGTCGAGAAGGACCTACGTGCCCAGCTCAAGGGGGTGCGTGAGGCGCACTCGGCGCTCGAGAAGGAGCACGCGAAGCTACAGCAGACAGCGTACCAGGAGAAGACGGCGCTGTGTGAGGCGCACACGGCGTCGCTCGCCGCGGCCAAGAAGGAGGCGGACGAGGCGCGCAAGCAGCTGGCGGACGAGCTCAAGGGTGTGAAAGAGACTCTCGAGCGAATGGAAGGTGAGGTCACCAAGGCATGCCAGCTACGCTTCGAGGCCGAGCGGGCCAAGGTGCGTGAGGGGCACAAGAAGGAGCTGGCGCGCCTGCAGGCCTCGTGCGACACGGCGCTCGCGGATGAGCGCATGCAGATGCGCACGAAGCTTGAGAAGATTCGCAAGGAGACGGAGAAGAAGGAGAAGGAGATCGCGAAGCTCCGCGAGCTACGCGAGAATGCCACCGGCGGTGGGGGCGGCGGCGGCGCGGGCGGGAGCGGCGGCGTGGGCGGCAAGCAGCAGTCGCACGCGTCGCCGCCCCCGACGTTGCGCGAGCCCACAGGCTCGAAAGGCAACCTGTCACCCACCAAATCGCCCGCGCCCAAGGCGAGCTCGAAGGAGATTGTGGGCTCCAAGTCCGCAGGCCATTCCCATCCAGCCGCGCACGCGCGCTCGGTGTCGGCACCTCGAGGGAACATGAGGGATTCACGTGATTCACGGGACCACTCGCCCGAGCGCATGCGGCGGGAGGCCCTCGCCCGCGATCTGACGGGCGGGGGGCGCGGCGGTGAGGGCGGGGGCGCCACGGGCGAGGGCAGCGAGCGCCGCGTCAACCTCGTGATGGACATGGCGATGGCGCCCGTCATCCCGCTGCCCGCCGCCTGGGAGACGCCCGGGGCGGCGCGTGCGTCCCCTCGGGCTCCTCTCCGCCCCGAGGGGGACGAGCTCACGATCTCGAACCCCGGAGCTCGAATCTCGGCTGGAGCTCGGGAGGAGCTCACCCCAAAGCGGCCGCCTCTCGAGCCCAATCCGGCTCACACCGACGAGCGCGAGGACCAGGATGAGGGCGAGGACGAGGACGAGGGCCCAGCGGCGGCGGCGGAAGGCTCAGCGACAACGGCGGCGTTGCGCCGGCAGGTGGTGACGCTCGAGGCGTCGCTCGAGGCGAGGCAGCTCGAGCTCGCCGCGCGTGTCCGTGAGCTCAACACCAAAGCACACGAGCTCTCCGACGCTCAACACCAAATCACGACGCAGCAGAAGGCGATGGCCGAGAAGGAAGCCGCGCTCGCCCAAGCCTCCGCCAAGGCGAGCCAGCAGCTCGCCAATGCTGCGATCGCCGCGGCCGCCGCTGCGCCCGCGCCCGCGCCGTCGAAGAGCCCAGCAGGGCCTGCCCGCTCCAAGAGCCCCGCACGCGCCCACTCTGAGGACAGCAGCAGCAGCAGCAGCAGCAGCAAGGGAGGCAAGTCGGAGGGTAAGTCGCACCGCGCGTCGGCGGCCTCTGCGGCGGCCTCGTACTCTGAGGAGCGAGCCGAGGCAGCGCGCGAGGCGAAGCAAGAGGCGGCACGCCTCGAAGCGATCCACGCGGGGTTCGAGCAGCGAGAGGGCTCGATGCGGGCCTCGCTCCAGGTGGCGGAGGCCGAGAAGTTGGCGCTCACGACGGCGCATGCATGCACGGTGCAGCGGCTCGAGGGCGAGCTGCGGGCGCTCACGACGGCGCTCGACGCGTCGGCGGAGGAGGTGCGCCAGATGGAGCAGGCGATGGTCGCGGCGGTGGTCGCGCAGCGGCTGCGCCTCGACGTCGAGATCCAAAAGGAGGTGGAGCGGATCGCGGTCGCCGACGCGTTGCGCTCGGCGCTCGAGGCGGAGGAGAAGGTGAAGAGCTTACGCGCCGAAGTCCGCGCGGCTGAGGCGGCGCTCGGTGCGGCGCGTGCGGCCGCTTCGCACGAGAAGGCGGCGGCGGAGCTCGCGGCGTCGGCGCTCACGACGGCGCAAAAGGAGGCGGACGAGCGGCTCGAGCGGGCGTTACATGAGGCGGCGACTCAAGCCAAGTCAGCCTTGCTGACCGAGAAGTCCAAGGCGCAGGCCGAGAGCCGCAAGGCCATCGCGCGCGCGGAGCGGGAGGCTGAGGAGCGGCTACTCGCGCAGCGCGACGACTTTGGCAAGCAGGAGAAGGGGCTCCGTGAGAAGATCGTCGAGCTCCAAAAGGATCTGACCGCTGCACGTCAACGAGCCGCGAAGGTGGAGGGCAGCGCCCAGGGCGGCGCTCACGGCGGAGCGCCCTCGGCTGAGCCGTCACATTCACATTCACACCGCCAACCGTCGCCTGGGCGCGGCGGTGGCGACAGCTCGGCGCGTGGCGCCGTGCCGGGCAGCGCGCGCTCCGTCGACGCCGAGCCGAGCGCTCGCGGCGGCGCGGTCGCCAAACGGCACGGCAGCCCCGCCCGCGGCCAGGCCGGCGCCCAGAACGGCGTGATCGGCGATGAGAGTCGGGCGGCCATCAAGGCGGCGGAGGCTGCGGCGGCGGAGGCGCAGCGGCTGGCGGCCGCGAGCGCGGAGCAGTTGCGCGTGGAGCGCGAGGAGGCCGCGAGCCTTGCGGCGGGGGCCCTCACGCTCCACAACGCAACCTTGGCCGTGCTCTTGCGTGAGATGATCTCTCTCGAGGGCGAGTCCGCGGAGGAGGCGGCCGCTGCCGACCGGCTGCGCGAGCGGCTCGCGATGGAGACGAAGCACCTGCAGCGCAAGCACTCGCGTGTCACCAAGGAGAGTGAGCAAAAGATGGCCGATGAGCGCGCGGCGCTCGAGAGCAGGCTCCAAGAAACCGAGCGCCGCTCTGAGGCAAGGCTGCGCGCCGAGCGCACGCGCCTCGCCGTGCGCTACGGCAACCAGGGCAAACAGGTCGTGCAGGAGAAGTTGACCGAGAAGTTGGAGTCCCTCGGCTACAACGGCGACGGCGGCGCGAGCCCAGCTTTGAGTTCGAGGCGTTCGCTTAGCCCGGGGCGCTGAGGCTTGAATTAGCTTTTCCTACCACCATTGATAGCCGGTCCGAGTGTGTCACACGGACACGCGACGCGTCGCGCGGACACGGGGTACGCGCGGTCGTGGTGTCTGCGGTGTCTGGTGACACAACCGTGCTTCATCTATACTCGTCCAACGAGCAACGTGGGTTTCCAGGCACAACACGCAGACAGCTACATTTTCTCTCTGGTCGCATGCACGACATGCTCGCATCGAGTCTCGTCGACGCGCGCCTCGCCTTGACGTGCGGTGACTTAGTGTGGCTACTCTCGAGATCTCCGGAGAGGAGCTACTCTCGAGATCTCCGGCGAGGAGAGTAGCCGCGACTGCTCTCCTCGTCGCCCGCACCGCCGCCGCCGCCCGCACCGCCGTCGCCGCCCGCGCGGCCCTCTCCATGCCCAGTCTCGGTGCCGCTGCTGTACTTTCTGCTGATGCCGCCAACGCCGTCGTGAGCGCCAGCGCCGTCGGCGGCACCGCTACTGCCGCCTCCGCCGCCGCCTTCTGACCTCGAAGGCTGATGAGGGAGACAATCAGCGTGCAATCGGAGGCTGCCTTCTGACCTCGAAGGCTGCGGTTCCATCCCCTCCGCCGTGGCCGTGCGCTCGGCGCTGCTGAGTGGCTCTCCTCGCACCCGATCTCGCTCGATCTCGCTCAATCTCGACCGAGCACCAGATTTGTGCCGGGCGCGCTGCACGAAGGGCTGCTGGAGCGCGGCGGCGGCGCACAGCCGATGCTCTGGCTGGAACTCGAGGAGCTTCCACAGCAGCTCGTGGAAGTCGCTCAGCTCAGCGCTCCAGCGCAGCGGCTCACCGCGCGAGTCGGCCCCTAAGCATTCGCGCAGCCGGCGCTGCGCCCGCACGTGCTCTTCCGAATCCCGGTCCAGTGCCCGTTCTGGCCAGCGCAAGTAGCCGTGCCGAAAGTTGCGCTCGGCACGCATGCACGTGGCGGCGCGGAGCATGCAGCGAGGGAGCGCGCCGAGGGTACGCTCCATGAGCGCGAGGTGCTCGACCTCATCATGGGTTGAGAAGAGCAGCGCGCCAGTCCAGAGCTCGGCGAGGATGCACCCCATCGACCACTGGTCGACCGAATGGTTCCACTCCAGGCCGAGGGTCACCTCGGGCGGGCGGTACTGCCGCGTGCACACGACGGAGGAGTGGTGCTCGTGCTGCCACGTGGCGCCGCCAAAGTCGATGAGCGCCACGCGCGGATGCGCGGGCAGAGCACTGCCCTTCTCGAGAGGCGCGACGAGCAAAATGTTCTCGGGCTTGAGGTCGGTGTGCGTGAGACGAATCGAGTGTATGTGCTCGAGGGCCTCGAAGCAGTCGGCGGCGATCGAGGCAATCTGCGGGAGCGTGAAGTAGCTGCCGATGCCCGCGCGCACCACTGAGCGCTCCGAGCGGCCCGCTCCGCTCGGCTGCGCCTGGGCGAGGCCTCGCGTGCTCTTGAGCGCCGAGAAGAGGGACGGGCCGAGTTTCTCGAATGCGAGGCAGTAGTGCCCGCGGGCCTCGAAAGTGCGAAACAGCCGCACGATGGGAAAGTCGCGCCCGGCGGGCAGCGTCTTCTGCAGATCAAGGATGATCTTTGCCTCGATTTCCGCCTCGCGTGCATACTTTTCGACCGCACGCACGACCTTGACGGCAACTGCACGCTTGTCAACCGAGTCCCACATCTCGACGACGCGTCCAAACGTGCCCTTTCCCAGCTGTCGGGTCACAGTGTATCGCGACTGGTCGAATCCGTCGCCCTTGCGCAGCATGTAGTGATGCTCGGCACGCTCTGCTGCTGCTTCTGAGTCATCCGACAGGCTGCCATCCCGTCGGTCGCTGCCTTGCTCACGTTTACGCTTGCTCTGGCGCGGCCGCTCTCCATGCACGACCTCGATCGGCCCGACGGTCGGCATCTCGCGCGGCACCCCGTCGGCCTGATCGAGGAATCTCGGATCCTGCTCTCGGTCTCGGTTCGTCAACGTACGACGAAACTGGAGCGCCGGGAATTCGCCCGCGTTGAGCGCGCAACCCCCGCCCCCCGAGATTATATGCTGCACGGATGCCGAGGCTGGACCTTCTCATTATTGGCCGCGGGCGCGGGACTGGAAAACCTTGATTTCGTCAAAATGCGACGTTCTGGGTGACGTGTGGAGGTTTGAGACTGCCACAGCTTTCAATTTTCGCTGCCATTAATAAGCATCCATGAATGCTGACACTATGACTTGACGCACGTCGCTCACATACGATCAGGGGAGGGGCTGCCGTGCAGGGTGCCGTGCAAGCTGCCGTCCCTGGCTGCCGTGCTCGGCCCCCCATTCTTTTTCTTCGGCACTCATTTATTAGCGCTTCGAGAACTAAGAGAACGGGCCTCGCACACCTCTTACGCGCTCTTGTCCTGGCCACCTGGCGAGACGCGCTCAAGTGCGAAGGGCGTAACGAAGGGCGCCTCACTCTCGCTGGCAATATACCGCCGACCCGGACTAGAACCGGCCGCGGCGCCCCGCCGACGCGCGGCAGCCAGAGCTCGAGGCAGACGTGAGTCGGGAGACGCCCGCAGGTTGCCGCATTATGTCCGCCAAGGGCACGTGGGCCTTCGAATGCAGCTCCACTCGGGAAGTGTGCGAACTTTTTTTGTGCGCATCATTGTATTCACATGAATGATTGTGACGCGCGATCGCGCGAAGATGGCCCACAATTACGTCGTCACGGCGCAGCCGCCGACTGCCGTGACGCACTCGCGCGTCGCGTCCTTCACCAGCCCCGACGCGCTCAACCTGATCATATGCCGCTGCACTCGGATCGAGATCTACTCGCTCGAGGCGCAGGGTCTGCAGCTGCTGCACGATGTGCCGCTCTACGGTCGCGTCGCGACGATGGAGCTCTGGAAGCCGCCGGGCAAGGACACACACCGCCTCTTCTTGACCACCGAGCGCTACCAGTTCTGCATCCTCGCGTACGACGCCGCCAAGGCCGAGATTGTAACGGAGGCCAAGGGCGACGTGTCGGACCGGATCGGCAGGCCTGCAGACGCTGGCCAGATCGCGGTCATCGAACCCGACCACCGGCTCATCGGGCTGCACCTGTACGACGGCCTGTTCAAGGTGATACCCGCGACCGCGTCCGGCTCGCTGCTCACCGAGGCCTTCAACATTCGGCTCGAGGAGCTGCACGTGCTCGACATCGTGTTCCTGCACGGACTGCCCAGGCCAACGCTTGCGCTGCTCTACAAAGACGTCAAGGAGTGTGTCCACCTGAAGACGTACGAGGTGCACCTGCGCGACAAGGACTTTGGCGACGGGCCGTGGGCACAACTCACGGTCGAGGCGGGCGCCTCGCGACTGATCGCCGTGCAGTGCGGCGGCGTTCTGGTACTCGGTGAGCAGTCGATTACGTACCACTCCGGCGCGGACTTCAAGTCGCTTGCCATGCCGTTTACGAAGATTCGCGCCTTCGAGCCGATCGACGCGAGACGCTTCCTCCTCGCCGATCACCTGGGGCGCCTGCATGTTCTCGTGCTTGACCTCGCCACAGACAACGGACCCGTGCGCAGCCTGCAGCGAGAGCACATACGCGAGGGCTCGCATGCAAGTGCTCACCATAGCGCCCCGCCCCTCTCCCCACAGGTGCGCAGCCTGCAGCGAGAGCAGATGGGCGAGACGTCTTCGGCCTCGAGCCTCTCGTACGTCGCCTTGCTTCTCCTTGCCTCTGACGTCAGAGGCCTCTGATGACCTCTGATGACCACTGATGGCCTCTGCGGACCTCTGATTGCCCTTCTCATCAGGTACTTGACGGACGGGCTCCTGTTCGTGGGCTCGATGTACGGAGACTCGCAGCTCGTGCAGCTGCTCAGCGAGCCGGACGAGACGGGCACCGTTGTGCAAGAGGTCCAGAGATGGTCAAACCTGGGCCCGATCGTAGACTTTTGCGTGGTCGACCTCGAGGTGCGGGATGGTTACTGATGATCCCTGAGTGATTCCGATGGACCTTGATTACTGATTACATCGGAATTACTGATGACATCGGAATTACGAGGATCCCTGAGTGATTCCGACGGTCCTTGATGGATACTGCGCGCCTCGTCTCGTGTTTCTCGTCGTGCCGCAGCGCCATGGCCAGGGGCAGCTAGTGACCTGCTCGGGCGCCAACCGTGACGGCTCGCTGCGCGTCGTGCGCAACGGGATCGGGATCCAGGAGGCTGCCCGGATGGAGATGCCCGGCATCAAAGGCCTCTGGTCCGCACGCGCCTCCGAGACGACCTATCTCGTCCTCTCGTTCATCGCCGAGACGCGCGTGCTCTCGATGGTTGGGGAAGAGCTGGGTGAGGTGGATGCCGACGGGGGCGGCTTCGACCTCGAGGTAGCGACCTTGTGCTGCGCCGCCCTCGGCGACGCCGCGATTGTGCAGGTCACCGGCGGCGCGGTACGCCTCATCGATGGTGCGTCGCTCCGGCTGCTCGATAGCTGGGCACCGATGGGCTCGACCATCTCCATGGCCTGCGTCGACGGTGCGCGTGTGATGGTCGCCACACCGGGCGACGGCGGTGAGGCGGGCCAGCTCCACCTGCTCGAGGCGCTTGCTGGCAAGTGGGCGCCGATCGCGACCCGCGCCATGGCCCACGAGGTGGCATGCCTTGCCCTCGGGGGCGGAGGGCCGGCGGCGGGTAGCTCGGCGATGCAGACAGACCCACCCGCAACGGGTGCCGCGGCCGCTGCGCGCCAGCTCGCGGCGGCCGGTCTGTGGACGGACCTGTCGGTACGTGTGCTCGACGCGACGACCCTCGTTGAGCTCATCATGGAACCTCTGGGCGGTGCCGTCATCCCTCGCTCTCTCGCGTTCGCCCCGTTCGGGGACTCATTGCATCTGCTATGCGCGCTCGGCGACGGTCATTTGGTGACCTTCACCGTCGAACAAGGTGGCGTGGTGGCGATGGACGATGCGCCCCTCGCCGCCCCCGCCACCGCCGCCACCTTTGACGCCCCACGCCTCACCGAGCGCAAGATGGTGGCGCTGGGCACGAAGCCAATCGCGCTCACACCTTTCCACAGCCACGGCGGCCTGCACGTCTTCGCCGCGTCGGACCGTCCGTCGATCATCCACGCGGCGTCAGGCAAGCTCGTGTACGCCAACGTGAACCTCAAGGATGCGACGCACATGACGCCCTTCGATGCGGACGGCGCCTCGCCCGAGACCCTCGCCGTCGCGAGCGAGGACGCACTCCTCATCGGCACTGTGGACGAGATCCGCAAGTGCAAGCTGCACATACGCACCTCCCCCCTCGGCGAGCAGCCCCGCCGCATCGCGCACGTCGAGCACTGCCAAGCCTTCGCGCTGCTCACGACCCGTGTGGACGTGCATGCCGACGGTGACGAAACCGAGACTGGCTTCATTCGGCTGCTCGATGAAACGACCCTCGAGAGGCTCTCGAGCTTCCAGCTGCAAGAGAATGAGATGCCCTGCTCGCTGCTCGCCCTCACGCTCAACGAGGCGGCGGACGGCGCGCCGGCGCTGCTCGTCGTGGGCACCGCGTTCGCGATTCCGGACGAGCCTGAGCCGACGGCGGGCCGTCTGCTCATCCTCGACGTGCGCGAGCGCTCCCTCGAGCTCCTCGCCGAGGCGCGCATCAAGGGCGCGTGCTATGCGCTCGAGGCCTTTGGCGCACGCGGCATCCTCGCGGGCGTGAATAACAAGCTGCAGCTGTATGACTTCGTGCCCGCCGTCTCGGGCGCGAGTCCATCGGTGCGCCTGCGCGCCGAGCACTGCGGCCACATCATCGTCCTCTACATTGCGACACGCGGCGACTTCATCCTTGTGGGTGACCTCATGAAGAGTGTGTCGGTACTCCAGTGTGCGCCGGGCACCGGCGCCATCGTCGAGCTCGCGCGAGATCACAGCTCCAACTGGATGACGAGCATCGCCTTCCTTGATGACGACACATACCTTGGCGTGGAGAACAACATGAACCTCTTCGTGACCAAGAGGAATTCGGACGCGACCACCGACGACGACCGCTCACGCCTCGATGTGGTGGGCGAGTTCCACCTTGGCGAGTTCGTCAACCGCTTCCGACGCGGCTCCCTTGCGATGCAGGTCGCAGAGATGGGCGTCGCGCCCCTGCCAACGCTGCTCTTTGCGACAGTCAACGGCGTGCTAGGCGTACTCGCCACCCTGCCACCCGACGACTACGCACTGCTCAGCAAGGTGCAGACCAACCTGGCGCGAGTGGTGCACGGCGTGGGCGGTCTGAACCATCAGAAATGGCGCGAGTTCCGCTCAGAACGAAAGACCCAAGACGCGACCAATTTCATCGACGGCGACCTCATCGAGACGTTCCTCAGCCTGGACCGTCCCAAGATGGAGAAGGTCGTCGAGGGGATCGACGTGAGCGTGGACGAGCTCTGCAAGCGTATCGAGGATCTGCAACGGTTGCACTGAGGCTTTTGCGGAGCTTGGTTCCCTGCCGCTGTTGCGGAATGGCTGCGACGGCTTAGCGGAGGCTCTTCCGAGAGTCGCATCGCTCGCGGAGAGCCGCCATGGCCGGCGGCGCGATGGCGTGTGCGGCGGTGGTGCCGCTGCCACGGCCGCCCCGTGGATGGGGGCCCCGTGGAAGGGGAAGATGAGGGGGCATGATGAGCAGGAGCGTACGATGCGGGGCGTGAGGGTAAGGGGGTGAGCGCGACACGTGCCCGGGATGACGCGTCCCGTCCCTCGATGACGTAAGAAGCTGTGCGCTGTCGGCTGTGCGCTGTCGGCTGGCACGGGCACGCTGTGTATAACCTATACCCGGCACGGATTCGGCAATACGGAATGAATGAGGAGAATAATATATTCTTTTTAATGCGATCGCCCCGTCGGCCGCGCGCGCGTGCGTCAAGTCTCAAGAAACCTGTGGTTCTCGCTATTGGCTATTCCGTAGTTCCGTACTCCTGCCGCGGGCCCCGAGCCCATGCGATTGGTTGATTTCGTGTGGCTATACGCTCCTTACAAAGTGGCGACGTATCGCTCGAGCGACTTCGTGAAGTTCGGGCACGTGATGGGCTCGCCCGGACGCCACAAAGGGTTTTTGACCAGACACTCCACGTAGAAGTTGGAGTAGATGTACCGGAGCACGTCGCGCATGTCAGCCATGGCGAGGTCGGTGGTCATCACGAAGCGCAGCCCCGAGGCGGTCTCGAAGTAATGCAGCTTGTACGCGGAGGTGCTGCATGCGTAGAAGCCGCCGCCCTTCTTGGGCGACAGAGAAGCCACCAGCTTCTTGAGCGAAAAGAGGAAGCCATACATGAGCTTGTGCTCATCCTTGGAGGCCGCCAGCGGCCGATTAAACTCGCGGTAGTAGAGCGGCTGACCTTGCCGGTCAAAGATCTGAGCACGATGGACGGTGCCGTGTGAGTGGATTCTCGGAGCTGCATTGGAATGTGGGGCAACGCCACTGTGGCGGGGCCTGTCACGTTGCCCATCAGAGGTGGCAGGAAGGACGCCCCTCACCCACAGACGAAGGAGAGCGTCGCCAATCTACAACCAGGCACATGCTGGCATTGCAGCAGCGTCTCGGCGGCAAACCTGCATTGTGTGCACGACCATGCCGGCAATCGGCCGTGAACTTACGGGTATTCTCTGCGACAGGTTAGCGAAAGTGAGTTTCGGAAGTGAAGGGAAGGCATGCGGTGCGGGCAGGTGTTGAAGCGTCCGGTCTGAGTAATGCCGCAATTCCCAACTCGCACTCCTCGAACGCCCGGGCACCGTCGCCGCCGGACAACTCGATCTCGAAAAGGCGCGCGCACCCATATGTCGGTGCGATTCAAACTCAAGAATGACCCTACATACACGACCGTGCCGCTCGACGAGGGCAGCTCCTCCATCCGCGTCGGCCGCCTCAAGGAGATCATGACCGAGATCAAGCTCGGCGGGAACACAACCTTTGGGCTTCAGCTCAAGAATGAGCAGACGGGTGAGGAGTATCTCGACGACGCGGCGAGCGTGCCGGCCAATGCGTCCCTCCTGATCAAGCGCGTGCCCAAGAGCATGATCAGCTCGGGCGCCTGCAGCGACCTGCTGAACACCTCAAGCAGCACCTTGACCTCGAGCAGCACCTGCACCAGCACCAGCACCAGCACCATGGCCTCGACGGCTGCGCCGAGCGTGCCGGCGTCGTCGCTTTCCTCCATGAGTTTTGGGGCCCCAATTGGGCTGAGCGCGACAGGATTTGGGGCTCCGATCGGCCCGAGCGCGTCGAATCGAGCCGTCTCCTCCGTGCCGGCCGCCGCCGCTGTCAGCATGTTTGGCGTGGCCATCGGCCCGGGCGCCTCGCAGCGTGCGGCGCAGGTGTCGAGCGAGCTCGCTGAGCCTCCGAGCGACCCTAGGCTGGCGGCGACCTCCACCGGTGGCGACCCTAGGCTGGCGGTGGGTGATCCTAGGCTGGCGGTGGCCGGGCTGGCGTTGGTCGACTTTCAGCAGCAGCAGCAGCAGCAGCATCAGCAGCAGCAGTGGCGTCAGCCGTCGCCGCCTCCGCAGCAGCCCCTCGTCCGCACGGAGACGGACGAGGAAGAGTCGGTGCGCATCAGGGAGATGATGGGCGCGGCGACTGCTGAGTGGAGCAACCGCCCCGCCGCCGCTGGCAAAGGATACGGCGGCGGCAAAGGCGGCGGCGGCGGTGGGCGCGGCGGCGGTGGCGGCCGCACGGGCGCGCCGCTCGCCGCCCCGCGGCCCGGCTACATTTGCAACCGATGTGGCAAACCCGGCCACTACATCGCTGCCTGCCCGACGAACGGTGACCCCAAGTTTGACAAGTCCGTCGCGCGCCGCGCGCCGATTGGCATTCCGAAGTCGCTCCTGGTCGCGGTGAAACCGCCTCCAAAGGAGGGCGAGGCGGCGGACGTGACGGTGGGCGGCCTGATCGACCGAGACGGTTCGATCGTCCGAATGGTAGCAGATGACTCGCAGTTCTTCCACCTCACGGAGCGCCGAAAGGACCATCTCGACCTGAGCGCCGTGCCCAACGAACTCAAATGCCCAATCTCCAAACGACTCCTTCGCGACGCTGTGCTGCTCCCGTGCTGCGGCGCGTCCGTGTGCAACGACGCGGTCGGCCAGGCGCTTGTTGACGACGGCTCGGGCGCGGGTGCCACGTGTGTGCTGTGTCAGAGCGCCGGAGTGAGCGTCGACGACATCGTGCCCAACAAGAACGTACGCATGCTCGTCGCCGCATTCGAGAACGACGTGCGAGGCGCTGCGGCCAAGGGTGTGAGAGCAGACTATGCTGCGGTGGGCACCGTGATGATGGGCGGTGCCAGAGAGCAGGTACCACAGCAGCAGCAGCAGCTCCAGCAGCTCCAGCAACTTCAGCAGCAGCAACCGCAGCAGCAGCAGCAGCAGCAACTTCAGCAGCAGCAACTTCAGCAGCAGCAACTTCAGCAGCAGCAGCAACTTCAGCAGCAGCAGCAACTTCTCCTGCAGCAGCAGCAACTGCAGCAGCAGCAGGCGCAGGCACAGGCTGGACTGATGGGCACGGGACTGATGGGTACGGGGATTGCGATGCCGATGAGCGGCATGGGTGGCATGGGTATGACGAATCCCATGCTGATACAGCAGCAACAGATGCAGCAGCAGCAGCAGCAGCGAATACAGCAAATGCAGATGCAGCAGCAGATGCAGATGCAGATGCAGTTGCAGCAGCAGCAGCAGATGCAGCGAATGCAGCAAATGCAAATGCAGCAGCGCATGCAGCAGCAGATGCAGATGCAGATGCCACAGCAGCTACTCCAGCAGCAGCTACTGCAGCAGCAGATGCAGCAGCAGATGCAGCCGATGCAGCAGTCGCAGCAACAGATGCAACAGATGCAACAGATGCAGCAGATGCTGCAGATGCAGCAGTCGCAGCAACAGTCGCAGCAACAGTCGCAGCAACAGTCGCAGCAACAGTCGCAGCAACAGTCGCAGCAACAGTCGCGGCAACAGTCGCAGCAGATGCAGGAGCAGCAGGAGCAGCAAGGGCTGGCAGCACAGCTGGCAGTGGGAAACCTCGAGCCCTCTCGTCCGGCAGTACCCGAGAGGTACTCGTCCGACGACCTCTCCGACGATGACGCTTGGAACGGGCGCGTGGAGACCGCTGAGGAACGCGCGCAGAAGCGTCAGCGCCACGCGTAAGTCGTGACGGTGAGTGTGTGGGAGCTGGGAGGTGTATCAGCTATCACACACATCTCAGATGGCACCCAGATTGCTGCCAGCCTGAAATGATTGAGACGATGTCCCGAGTAGAGACGGAGCGAGGTGGTAGGATCTGGTGAACAACACTGAAAGCGAAGCGGAAGGAAGAAGGGGGATTGGGGGGAGCTACCAAGCTTGGGGGGTGTGCCTCGGGGGGAGCGAGGCGGGCGGAGCGAAACCTCAGGCCCGCCGACACCGGCTTCGTGAGGGTTTTGACGGTTTTGACGAAGCAAGTTGTATTCAATGTCAGTCCTTTTCCTCGTTGCACGCCTCGCGGCGGTGGTGTCGGACGCGTCGATTCCGCATTTAGCCCCGCCGCCAGCGACAGACTTCACGTCACTTTCTACTGCCGATGTGCCGCCTACGCCACCGGAGATGCCATCGGGCGTCGGCTCACGAGCGCACGTCGAGGCCATGGTCGAGGACGCCATCGGCTGGTGTGCACTCAACGGCCTGATGGTGAAGTCGGCCGGCGATGGCCCACTCTTCACGCACGCGCCCTTCTCGTTGCTGCCGGCGGCCTACCCTGCGAGCGCCCTTGAGCAGGCCAAGAAGCTGGCGCCAATCTTTGGCACGCTGCTTGATGCCATCGGCCGAGATGTACCGTGGCTCGCTCGCACGCTCAAGGACGCCGCAGACGCGGACGAGTTCACGCGGCGGCTCCTGAAGCTGTGCGCGCAAGTGCAGCGCGAGGGCGCCACTCAGCCCGCGCGTCTCGCGATCCTGCGCAGCGACTACGTGCTCCACCAGCCGGAGGGCGCCTCGAGTGCACGTCTGCTCCAGGTGGAGCTCAATACGATCGCAGCTGGGCTTGGGGCGCTCTCGGCGCGCGTCGGGGCGCTGCACACGGCGCTGTGCGCGCGCTGGCCGGGCGCACGGCAGCATGTGTGGCAGGCTGCTGGCGAGCCGCGTAAGTTCTCGTTGAGACAAGTGCTCCCTCCAAGTGGCGCGCTCGAGGCGCTTGCCGCAGCGCTCGCACGTGCGCACGCGCTGTATGGCGTGCCAGACGCTCTGGTGCTCTTCGTGGTGCAGCCGGAGGAGATCTATGCGCTCGACCAGGCCGCCCTTGCGCAGCAGCTGTGGAACGCGCATGGCGTCCGCTCAGTACGTCGCACACTCAGCCAGCTCGCGTTCGAGGCGAAGCTCGAGGGGCGTCAAAGACGTCTCCACTTGATGCCCGAGCGCGTGGAGGTGGCGGTCGTGTACTTGTGGGCGGGCTACGCGCCCGAGGACTACCCGTCTGCCCGGCAGTGGGAGGCACGCACACTACTCGAGCGTTCCCATGCCATCAAATGCCCGTGCATCGAGCACCAGCTTGCTGGCTCCAAGCAGGTGCAGCAGCAGCTCACACGAGCCGGCGAGCTCGAGCGCTTTGTGGATGAGGAGGCGTGCTCGTCGCTTCGCGCCGTCTTTGCCGGCTTGTGGACTCTCTCTGGCCCCATGAACCCCACAGCGGATGCCCCGCCCGGGGAGCACGAGGCTGCCCAGCGGATGCGCCTCGCCGCCGAACGGCCAAGCGAGTATGTGATTGCGCCTGAGTGCCTCCGAGTGCCTCCGATGACCTCGTATCGATGTGGAATGGCCACGCGAGTATGCGATTGCGTTCGAGTGCCTCCGAGTGCCTCCGATGACCTCGTATCGAGCCTCTGCCGGGCTTCAGGTACGTGATGATGCCGCAGCGCGAGGGCAGCAGCGAGCACAGCTACTGCGGCGCCGAGCTCGCCGAAGCACTGCGAACCCTCTCGCAAGAGCAGCGCTCGGGCTTCATACTGATGCAACGGCTGCGGCCACGCAGAGCGCCCGCTGTGCTCGTACGTGAAGGGAAAGTGAGTCTCGGGCCTGCGGTGAGCGCCTCGCAGAGTGCTCCTCTGATGGCCTCTGATGGCCTCTGATGGCCTCTGATTGCTTCTGATTGACCTTGTAGCCGAGGAGTACGTCTGAGTACGTCTGATGGCGTCCTTCATCAGGTGAGTGAGCTCGGGGTCTTCTCGACGCTGCTGACTGCCAAACCGGGCAAGGTATTGCTCAACGAGGAGGCGGGCCATCTGGTGCGCACCAAGCTCGATGGCGTCGAGGACGAGGGTGGCGTGGGCGCGGACCACACCGTTCTGAGCAGTCTGCTCGCGAGCCCCTCACTTGGACACAAGAAGCCCTGGTGGTCGAGTTGACTTGACAGATTTTCCAATTCGATCGTCGGTGGCAAGTTACTGGCGCGTCTCGCCGTCTGACGACTTACCGACACTGCGGCCTGCGGTGAGTGTTCACGTATAACGCGTTAGTTATAGATATGAAAAGGAATTAGTAGGTCGGGGTATAGTCGCTTACACAAGTCAAATTACAAATATTTGCAGGCCCGAGGATTGTAAGCTGTTCAACATAGTTACGCCTAAGCCTGTAATACAATGTACTATTGTATCCACACACGATTTCAGTGATACTTTCAGTGAATCTCCAGTTCAAAGCACGTCAACAACGCAGACGACACCCTGATCAGACGACACCCTGATCAGGGGAGGAACCCTGTGAATACCTTATCCATTCAGGACCCTCCCCGATGGCCACCTCGGACCTCGCGCTCGGAGCGAATATCGACA
>JWZX01002404.1:0-28056 GCA_001275005.1 Chrysochromulina tobinii | reverse complement strand
AACTAAAGTGTCTAAAGTGCGGTGACTAAAGTAAGAAACGAGAAACGACAAACGGGGGTGGGGAAGCCGGCGGTAGCACTCTAAACATACTTATGTACGACAGGGTGCGGCGGAGCCGTACTGCGAGACGGCGTAGTGAGCGCGGGGAGGGACCGCGAAAAACTGAGCGCGGAGGGACCGCGACGAAACTGACTGCTGTCGGACGGTTGCTGTTTACGGGTTCCTCTTCACAGCAGAGGTCCGCGGCGCGGACGCGTCGTCGATAATGCCGAGCCCAAGCAAGACAAAGAAGAAAGCTGCGTCGACGCCACCGAGTGCGGGCTCGGATACACCGTCGTGCCCCCCTCGGGGAACGCAAAGCACGCTCTCGACACTGACGCTACAGCTGTGCGACGTACCTTGCCCAGCTGGCAGCGCCTTGCTGCATTGGGAATCGTTGCGTCGTCTTGGATGCTGCCTGGGTGACGCTCTCTTTGTTGGCAGCAGCGCTGTGGGAGAGAGTGCGCTCGTGCTCCGCGCGTGGGCATCCGCTCGCGTACCGGCTGGACGTATTGCGATTACCGACAACGCGCGCGAGGTGCTCGGCTCAGCTGGCTTCTCGTCACTTCACGTACGCCTTGGGTGCACTGGAGCCTTGCAAGAGGCGGCAACGCTTACGGTGAGCCCACTTAGCGCGGTGGACGGTGATGAGGTGGAGCTCGCGGGCACAAACGAGAGCGATCAGCTGCAGTGGATGAGCGACTAACTCATCGGCTGGCCCGTTTCAAATGACTGCGTGCTGCCCGTCCGCTTCCAGGGCCGGTCGTGGCCGCATCGAGTTGCGGCTGCTGCAACCGCCGCCACCGCCATCAGCGCCATCGCTCCCTCGTCTGATGGGAGTGCCACGATGGTGCTGCGCGTGAGTGCGCAGACGCGGCTGAGTCTCGTGGGAGCCGGAGCCGTACCACCGTCGGCGACTGTCGACGCGGCGGCGCCTTCGCCACGGGCGCCGGCGCCCGTGGCGGTACCCGTGCCGGCCGCCTTGTTGGTGGCGGGCATGAGCGACGTGATCGCGCGCGTACGCGAGGCCGTAGAGCTGCCTCTGTTCCAGCGCGCTCTATTTGCACGGCTGGGCGTGCCGCCTCCTACTGGGGTGCTGCTGCACGGGCCGCCGGGCACTGGCAAGACGCTCCTCGCGCGCTGCGTGTGCGCGCGGCTCGGCGTGCCAGTGCTCGAGTTGAGCACCGCCTCTTTACTCTCGTCCATCTCGGGCGACGCCGAGGGCCGGCTGAGCGCCGCCTTTGCCGAGGCGCGTGCGCGCTCGCCGGCGGTCCTGTTTTTGGACGAGCTCGATAGCATCGGCGCAAGCTGCGACGCGTTGGGCGGCGGCGGCGCAGCAGAGGGTCGTTTGCTTGCGCTCCTCCTCACAGAAATGAACGGAGTGCACACGCGGTACGAGCCTCTCCTCGTGCTTGGGGCGACCAACCGGCCAGAGGCGCTCGACGCGGCGCTCCGGCGCCCTGGGCGCCTGGACACGGAGATCGAAGTGGGCGTGCCTTCGGAGGCACAGCGGCGCGAGGTTCTGGCGGGATTGCTCGCGCTCACGCCGCACGTGCTGGTGGACACGCAGCTGGATGAGCTCGCCGCGTTCACTGCCGGCTTCGTCGGCGCAGACCTCGCCGCGCTGCATCGGCACGCGGCGCTGGCCGCGCTCGGCCGACAGGTGGCAGCGGCGACGTCGATGACCGCGGTCGTTGAAGGCCGCTTCACGCAGCTCATGGCGCCGGGCGTGGCGGTGAAAGCAAGCGCCGAGGCAGGCGCCGAGGCAGGCGCCGAGGCAGGCGCCGAGGCAGGCGCTGAGGCGAGAGATGGCAGCCACGGAGCGCCGTCATCGGAGGTGCCGAAGGGTGCGACGAATTCGGTCGAGGCTCTGACGAATTCGGTCGAGGCTCTTGAGGCACCGCAATCGCCCTCACGCACTTGGCTTGAGGAGGTAGCGGAGGGAGCGGTCGAGGGAGCGCCGCTCGCGACGCCGACGCCGCACACGCCGCACACGGCTTCGGCCTTCCCCTCGCCATCCTCAACTCCATCGCTTCGCTCGCCGCCGCCCTCGATGGTCGCTCCAAAGGGCGCGCTGACGGGCAGCGCGCCGCCTGGCGTGAGCGATGGTCGGCCGTGCCTTACGTTGCGCGTGGTGCGCCCGAGCGCGCTGCGTGAGGTCGAGCTGCGCGTTCCTCGGGTGAGCTGGGATGACATCGGCGGACAGCGCGCGCTCAATACGGCGCTCACCGAGGCGGTGCAATGGCCGTTGCGCCATCCTGAGGCCTTTGAGCGCCTGGGCGACCCGACCTCCCCGCGGCGTGCTGCTCTACGGCCCACCGGGCTGCTCGAAGACCCTCGCGGCCAAGGCGCTGGCGAGTGAGAGCCGTTCCAACTTCCTTGCGGTCAAGGGTCCAGAGCTCTTATCGAAGTACGTGGGCGAGAGTGAGCGCGCGGTGGCGTCGCTCTTCCGACGAGCGCGCGCCGCCGCAGCTGCCATCATCTTCTTCGATGAGATCGACGCTCTCGCGGCCAAGCGCGCCGAGGGTGCGGCGGGAGCGGGTGGCGTGGGCGCGCGAGTTGGATGGCGTGCAGCCGCTCAGCAAGGTACTCGTGGTGGCCGCGACTAATCGACCCGACCTGGTAGATCCCGCACTGCTCCGTCCGGGGCGCTTCGATGCGCTCCTGTATGTGGGGTTGCCCGATTTGGAAGGGCGGCTCCAGATCCTTAGCATCCACACGCGTGCCACGCCGCTCGCCGACGATCTGGATGGCCTCGCGGCGCGCACGCCAAACTTCTCTGGGGCGGAGCTGGCGGCGCTTTGCCGCGAAAGGCAGCGCTGGCTGCTCTTGAAGTGCCTCAGCCTCAGCCGCAGCCGCAGCCGGCCAGAGCCGCAGCAACCGAAGCAGCCGAAACAGCCCTCGTTCCACATTGCTATATCGATATCGTACGAAGATCTGGTACCGTATATGCCTATATCACCCAATTATAATATGTACCGAATAATGCCGATTTTTCCACTAATGTTTACTGTACCGGGTACTGTAACTGTAACTGTTCCTGTTCCGACTGTAACTCTCACACTCCCGCAGGAGCGCAGCAAGCAGCAAAACCCGGAACTTGGGATGCCGAAGGGGCGGCAGCGGCAGAACGGCCTCGCAGAGTGGGAGTATGAGATGATGCTGTTGGACAACGAGGTTGACGATCGGCTGTGGGATGGCGCTTTTGACGATGGCTGGCGCATTGTTCCGAGGGCATGTGCCCGTGGGACCATCCGGAACACCTACGTGGCACCTTCGGGTGAGCGACTTAGGTCCAAGACGGCGGCATTCGCCGAACACGAGGGTACCAGCCTTTTGCACCCTGATGCAACAAGCGACTCGCAGATTGCTCCTACCTTCCCGGCCGCCGCAGTCCAAGGGGCCCACGAAGCCGGTCTAGTGCTCCACGCTCAGCAACGGGCCATGCGAGAATGTGGATTACAACCGCGGCATACCAGCCCTTCGAAGCCGAGATGATGGTCAGTAAGAAGGCGATGAATCTGGGCTTCTTCTCGACGGCGGAAGAGACCGCACTCAGTTGCGCCCGACGACGCGCAGCGGAGCCAGCAGCGGCCCAAAGCCGCTTGCCGGCGCGTCTCTCTCGCCGCAGTGCGCTTACAGTGCGCTCACATCGAGACCGCTGGTGCGTCGAGACCAAATAACCCAAACTAAGGCCATCGCCACCTCGCGCAAAGCATCGTGGCCGTCGTGACCCCAAGACAGCTCTCTTTCTCTTGAACCAACTCGCCCTGCAACCTCAAGAGCGATCGCATGTACATGTGCGACAGAAGAAGTATTTCCCAAACGTATTAAATTTCCCAAACGTAATAAAGTAGGATTGACGCTTCGGCGGCACGGACTCATCTCATCCTCTATCCATGACGAACTCATCGTCATCCTCTTTCACCTCGTCGACGATGATCACCGGTTGGGTCGCCGACAGCGCTCAGCGGTTGTGACACCTTGGCTCACTGAGTTCAAAATCAGGTGGTGGGGATAGTGTGTGAATCCAGAAAGAATACCTCCCCCTACCCCTTTGGATCAACCACTGAGTTCAAATCAGGTGGTGGGGATAGTGTGTGAATCCAGAAAGAATACCTCCCCCTACCCCTTTGGGTCAACCACTGAGTTCAAAATCAGGTGGTGGAGATAGTGTGTGAATCCAGAAAGAATACCTCCCCCTACCCCTTTGGGTCAAGGGCTGGCCTCCGAGCTGACACCTGGATCATCCCGGCGGCCTTGGCTTCGAGTGCTGCCACCATGCTGGCGACGTCATCATGTACCGCCGAGAGCTGCTCCACCTGGGCAGGCGTGAGGTTGAGGGCAGGTAAACCCTTGGCGTCGTTACCGAGGATGGCCTCTCGAATGCGCCTGACGAGCGACTCGTCGAGTCCTTCCGTGCCGAGCTGGAAGTAATGCTTGATCATCTCGACGACGTTCTGCCATCGCATGTAGCCGAGCGAGAGCCTCTGGTCGATGCGCCCCGGCCGAATCAAGTCCGGGTCGAGGATCTCGGGATGGATGGTCGTCATTTCACAACGACGCGCTCCGGACGTATCGAAATTGAGTAGCCCGAGAGAACGAGAACCCAGTACTTGTGGTGACCCGTCGTGACCGAGGGGTGTGGAGCCGTCCTCGAGTCGGGGAGATGTAAAAGCGCAAGGGACCCCGACGAAACTGTCTGAATTAACGAAACTGACTGAATTCTACGACGCCACGAGCGAGAATGCCCTTACGAGAGTAGACAGAGGATACGCACCACGAGCACCGTTTCAAGACCATCATGGGGTGCGGAGCGACCAAAGCTGCGGTGAAGCCGGCGGCTACGGATACAACCATGTTTCCGGCGGGCGCGAAGCCGGCGGGCGCGACTGTCATCCGCTTGCACGACGTACAATCTTTGGAAAAGCGTAAGCTCTTGATGGCGCAGGTGCATGATGTGATTCGACAGAACTACGGCTCGTATGCAGACTCAGAGTCCGCCGTCCAATGGCTCAACAACTTGGCCAAGAGCGGGCTGGACAGCGCGGACCCTTTGTGCAAACTGTTGGTCACCATGGTCGTCGATGCGAGTGGTGGCGCCCTGGGGTTCAGCAGCGCCGAAGTGTTTCCAGCTGGAGACCGGCGCTACGTTTACAATGCGTACACCTGCGTCCGGCACGGTGCGGCCGCCAGCACTGACGAAGAAGACGAGGCCGTCATTCGCATCCTCAAGCAAGACATCGCTCTCTGCGCCAAGGAGTTGCGCGATGTGCTCGCCCGTGACAACGTGCACGTGCAAGCGAGCTTCCAGGATCACATGCTCTACCAGCCGAGCCACGTGCCCAAGATTCGCGTGGGCTTCAGCCTCGGCCAAGTCCCACTCGGAGCCCTCGGCTTCACCAACTACCAGCTGCCCATCTACTCGTGCGAGGTGGCGAGCGCCGTCGCGGGCGCCGCACCGGGGACAGTGGACCCCGAGCTGCTCGCGAGTAAGAAGCTGAGCGGCACCCGGGCGGATCTCTTCCTGGCGGATCTGGCTCCGAGCGATCCTCGGATGCCCTTCAGTCAGATGCTGCGCGAGTTCGCTGCTGGCTACGTCGGAGCGCACAGCGTCTACAGCCCGGTCCTGACGGACGATCCTGCCTTCCGAGCCATGGTCGCGTTCGCCGACTCGTTGCCGCAGGAGGGGGACGACGCCACGTATGACAAGATCCATGCGCGGGCGAAGCTCGGCGCGCCCGCGTACTGCGCGCTCTCGGGCGTCAGTCTGGGATAGAGAGCGCTGGCGATATGAGATCGAGCCCATCCCATTTTGAGTAGATTTTGAGGAATTTTCACTGCAACTTCTCGAGGGTCGCGGAGGTCGCAATCCCCCCCGCACCGAATCGACCGAATCGCATCGGGGTCCTCCCCTCGAGCCGTCCTTGAGAACCATGCTCGCTGCCAGCAGAGCGCTGTCCGTGGCGGCGCTCCTGCTCCCGCATTTGCAGCTACAGCCGTCCACGCGAGCACCAGCGGTGCGACTTGCTTTGGCGCCTGCTGAGCTGGACGTGCCTCGAGCCGCTGGGAGTAGCGCGTCGACCGCGCTGCCACCACTCTTCAACAAGATCGAAAAGGCGCTGGAAACGGTGTCCAAGGATCCGCAGGCGCTCCTCGAGGCCGTTGTGGGCCTTCCGAGCGGCATGGCCACCTACGATCGCGAGCGTGTGACCGACTATTTTCAGCAGCGGCCCGCGCTCATGGTGACGAGGGCACTCGACTTCCTTCTCGCATTCCGTCGGGTGCGCGCGGCGTGGGCGGCGGAGGGCGTCGACCGCGGCGCCGTGCTGCGTGCAGAGCTCTCGGCGCTCGGCCCCGTCGCAGTCAAGGTGGGCCAGACGCTCTCTCAGCGACCAGACATTTTGCCCGAGGACGTGTGCGTCGCTCTCAAGTCGCTTCAGACGTCTAACAAGCCGTTCTCGAATGAGGAGGCGTACCGAGTGATGGCGGAGGACTTTGGCGCCAAGGGGCCGCTCGCGCCCGGCATCCCCGCGACTGAGGGGTGCGATCCGAACGGTCCGACCTTGTTCAAGCGCCTGTCGGCCGACTGCATCGCGTCGGCGTCCCTTGGCCAGGTGTACCGTGGCGAGACGCACGACGGACAGGAGATTGCCGTCAAGGTGCAACGGCCGGGGGCGCTGCGCCAGTGCCTGCTCGATGGGAGCGTCATCATCGTCGCGCTCAAGGCAATCCAGGGCCGTTACTGGAACGGCGACCTGCTCGCGATCTTTGACGGCGTGGCCGCAGGCATTGTGCAGGAGCTCGATTTCAGAAACGAGGCGGCCAACGGCGACGCGTTCCGCTCATCGCTCGAATTCCTCGGGTACGTGGACGTGCCACGCACGATCCCGGAGCTCACGACGCGCCGCGCGATGGCGATGGAGTGGGTGCGCGGTCGCCATTTGTCCGACCTGAGCCCGGAGGAGGCGATGCGGATGACGTACATGGCGTGCGAAGCAGTGACCGCTGGGCTCGTGCTCACTGGTTTGGTGCATGCAGACCCGCACGAGGGGAACATCATGCTCGCGGACGACGGGCGGCTCGTCTTCCTCGACTTTGGGCTCATGTCGCGCGTGGAGCCGCAGATCATGGAGGCGTTCGCCTCTGGCATCCAGTGCGTGCTCTCGAAGGATTACGTTGGGCTCACCCAGGCGTTCATGGACACGGGCTTCGTGGGTGATCCGATCGAATGGCGCGCCAAGGAGTCGGATCCGTGGCAGGTGACGCACCCATCCGGTCGAGACCCGAGGCAGGTGATGGCCGACGAGCTCCGCGATCGCATGAACGCGTGCCCTGGGGGCGGCTCGCGCTTTGGTGCAATGTCGGTCGTCTTGGGCGACATGGGCTTCTATTGGCAGATGTACACGCCCCCGTACATCATCCTCTTGATCCGCACGTTCCTCACCCTTGAAGGCATCGCTGGCCAGGTCGACCCCACGTTCAACATCTACGAGGTCGCGCTGCCGTGGGCGTTGGAGCGCGCCCTCTCGCCCGCGACGGCGCGCGCCCAGGCGACGCTGCGTAGGTCGCTGCTCACTGAGGACCATCGATTCCAATGGGCACGCGTCGAGACGTTGCTCGAGCAGCAGCAGGCCGAGGCGGCGGCGGCGGCGGCGGCGGCGGCGGCGAGCGAGTGCGCGCTACCCGAGGCGACCTCTGCGCGGGCGCGTCTGATGGCAGGGGAGGCCGACGCGGCGTTGCTCATCGACCCAGCTTTGGCGGCCGCGGGAGCGGAGGCGCAGGCCGCGCAGGCCGCGACCCCACTCGACTCACTCACGAAGGTCCTCGGCTCTCCGAGCGGCTCGACGCTCCGCCGCATCATGCGCGATCTCGATTCGACCTCGCTGCTCCTCAAGCTCGCCTCGCCCGAGGCGCGCCCGGTACGGCGCCTGGTCGTCCGACGGCTCGCCGACGAGATGGAATCTCGGATGGAATCTCGGAGGGAATCTGCGGTGGCCAAGGGCGTGCGCAAGGGGGTGGGCGAATGGTGGCGAACGGTGGCGCGCCGATGCGCGGCGCTCGCGCCAGCGGCGCGCGTCGTCGAGGGCGGCGAGGGCGGCGAGGCGCTCAGCGTTGGCAAGCCGGCGAACCCAAATATGGTCGGGCGGGTCGTCCCGACGATCTCGACGAATCTCGACGCCCAGGCGAACGCCAAGGCCGTAGCGGCGGCGCCAGCGGCGGCGGGGGGGGCGCCAGTGCACGCACCTGTCGAGGTGCCCGCGAGCGCCGTGCTGCTGCAGCCTCAGCCGTGGCCCACGAGCCCCGCCGCCGCCGCCCTCGTGGAGAGGGCAGCGTCGCGCGCTCGTGTGGCATCGCGCCTCTTGCTGCGGCTCCACATTCAAAGGCAGGTGGCTGCGGGCTGGGCGCGGCGCGGCGGCGGTCGGAGCGCTCGCGTATGTCGTCGCACGCGTCGCGATCGGTGCGCTGATGAGGGTGGCCATCCGCACGACTGCGGGCGCTGCCCGCACGATCGCGCCGCGCCCGGTCGCAGTGGCGGTGGCGATCGCGGCGACGGCGGTCGCGGCGGTGCTGTCTCGGGAGCTGAGTGCGCTGGGGGCGTCGTTTGGCAAGGTGGCGGAGGAGATGGAGAAGGCTCGCAAAGCTGCGGAGGCCTGAGAGCGCGCGTGTGGAAGCGAATGGCGGGGCAAGCTGGCCGGTCACTCAGGAGGAGCTGCCCCTGTGCCATGCCCGCATGTGTACATGTACCGGCGAGTGGCGCCTGAACTGTGCCTGCGTCGTCTGTGAAAAGTCGGAAGAGGTGTGAAGCAGCTGGTGTGAATTGAGCGCCAAGTTACCGGTACCCGCCTGGCGCGAAGCGCCGACCGCGCGTTACCGCGACGCCGAACCTCCTCGCAGCGGCCATTGATCCGAAGCCCTCAGTCGACGCGCGCAGCATGCAGGACCCAGAGGACGCCGCACCCACGCTCAGCGGCTACGTCATCGCCGAGTGCGCCGACAGCTCCTCGGGACAGCGCAAGTCGACCCTGAGCGCGCGCTGGGACCCGACTACGCCCTCCGCGCTCGGCGCCGCGCTCGAGGACGGCTCGTTCCGTTACGCCGCGCCGTCTCGCGGCGTGCGGCGCCTGCGCCTGTACCCGGCCACGCTGCCGCTCGGCGCGTGGCCGCAGCCGGGCGATCCGGACTTCAACACGCGCAACTCGCGGCTGCCCACGCCAAACTGCACGCCGTGGGCGCACTGGACGTTCGTGCCGGGCCGGCAAGCGGAGGTGCTGTTCGCGCAGGCGCACTCGAAGCAGCTGCTGATCGCGACGCTGCCGCAGTCGGCCCAGCCGCGCCGCGTCATGCTCTGCCGCGAGCTACCGCGCCCCTCGGCGATCAGTGCGCTCGCCGTCTGCTCGCTCGGAGAGTGGGCGGCCGTTGGACAAGCGGACGGTACGGTGACGTGCTTCCTGCTCGGGTCGGTGCTGAGCGGGATGGCGCGCGCGGGCGGCGAGGGGCTCTCCGCGCCGCCCCTCGGCCACGGCGCCGCCGAGCACGCGGGCGCGCACGCCGCCCCTGTGAGCTGCGTGCGGCTGCTGCGCGGAGCGAGTGCGGCGCACGGCATCGAGGTGGCGATTGCATGCTCCGGCGCGGCGGACCAGACGCTGATCGTGTGGGACCTGCGCCACGGCGCGCCGCTCCACCGGCTTCTGAGCGCCAACCCGAACCCTGTGAGTGCCCTCTGCCTGCGCTTGCTGCCCCCGGGCGCGCCTGAGGCAGGGCTGCTGCCGGAGCCCACTGTGCTTGTGGCGGCGGGCAGTGAAGACGGCGGTATGCAGGTGTGGAGCCTGGCCGCCGAGGGGCCGCCCTCGCTGCGCGCGACGTGGCAGCACCGCACGCGCGGCCCGATCGTCGCGATCACGCACGTGCCCCCCCCACCAGCCTCCTCTTTGGCCCGGGGGGAGGCGCAAGCAGAGGCGGATGGCGACCTTGCAGGCACCGCGCGCATCATCTGTGTGAGTCGGAGCGCCACGCACGCGGACGTGAGCGGCGGTGCCCCCGTCGCGCGGCTCATCGAGGAGGTCGAGGCTGCGTACGACTGGCCGCTCCTTCGGGCGTTCCCTCTGGCCGTTGGCGATGTCGTCTCTGCGCACTTTGCCGATGAGGCGGATGAGGCGGCGGTTTCGAGCGCCGTACCGAGCGCCGCCGTCGCGGCTGGTGGCGCCCACGGCGGCGCTACGGGGCCTGCAGGCGCACCGCTGCTGGTGGCACGAGGCTCGGGAACGCTCTCGCAATGGGTGCCGCCGCCGCCGCCGCCGCCGAGCGGCGTGTCCATGGACAAGGAGGAGGAGGGCGAGGAGGGCGAGGAGGAGGAGGGCGAGGGCGAGGGCGATGGTGATGGTCCGGCGCCCTCGCCCGATGAGTTACCGGCACGGCGCGTCTCTCCAACCAAGGAGCCTCGCGTGCCGCGCGCCTTCCCCACGCGGCCGCCAGCCGACGAGGAGGGCGAGGACGAGCAGGACGACGAGGAACGTGGCGCCGTAGTGGGCGCCGAGGAGCCGGGCGGGCGGCGTGGCAGCGCCCACCACGGCGCGGTGGCGGGCGGGCGACGTGGCGGCGCCCACGACGGCGCGTCGGCTGCGAGCCATGGTGGGCACCGCTCGGCAGAGGCATGGTGGCACGACGAGGATGCGCCGCGCACGACCGTACCGGTACCGCGCGCCATGGTGGGCACGACGACCGCAGCACCCGCCGCTGCCTCCCTGCATGCCGGGACGCGCCGCGCCAGCGCCCCTCCGCTCGTGCCGCAGCCGCCCCGGCCGTTGCTTCCCGAAGCCCCCCCCGTCCCCGCCCCCCTCCGCCACGCTCGCTTTGACAACCCGTACCGCGTGCTCGCGCTGCTCGAGGCGGGGGGCACGGCGGCGGCGGCGGAGCTCTATGCGGTGGGGCCCGCGGCGGACACGGCGGCGGACGATGTGGCGGCGGACGCGGCGGCGCCGCCCACGTCCCCGCCGTCGGCGCACCCCCTCTCCAAGCCGCGACTCAACTCGAGCACCCGGCTCGCCGCCTCTCAGAGCGCTCTCGAGGAACGTACCTTCGAAGCGCATGCACTGCCGCAGGTGCATCCCGAGGTCGCCCGGCGCGCGCGGCGCGAGGCGACGCCAGAGCTCAACACGCCCATCGCCAAGGCCGACCGTTATCAGGACCTCACCAGCCTGGAGCCCAGCACGGCGCCCGGCACGGCGCCCGGCACGGCGCCCGGCGCCTCCGGCCTCCGCACACGCCACCGCGCCCGCTTCGCTGAGGAGCAGCACAGCGCGTGGCGCTCGATGCGGGCGCTCGAGCCGGCGCTCGACGAGCTCTTCACACGGGATCGCGAGGTGGAGGTGATGGATACCCGGCGGGACGCCGCCCTGCCGTGGCCCCACATGACAGCTGAGGCGCAGGTCGCGCTGCCCGTGCGCGTCAACGCGCTCAGCGGTCATGGCGCATGGAGTGACGCCTTTCGCTCGCCGCTGCGGGCAGCCGGGAGGCTCTGTGAATTCACACCCGGGGCCGGGCCGCTGAGGCTCGGGGAGCAGCGGGCGCTCACCGGTTGATGCGCACGGAAGGGGGGGGTCAGGGCGGGGAGCGCCGAGGGCAAGTGGGCGGACCGGCGAATGTGCAGCCTGCAGAGAGGGTGCACACATCAGCGCGCCGAGACGGCGGTAACCGTCCTATCCTCAGTAAAATGACTAGAGTGTACGAAGAGAAGTGTGCCGCAACTCGAAGTCGGGCGGTATACTGACGTTTCGCCCCCCAAAAGTCAAGACCAGACTGAAGGCGCGAGTGGTTGTAGCGGAATGTATCCACGTGTAAACTCGAGAGCAAAGCGAAGTGTATAACGTGGACGGGACCGAGATGACGCCCCAACCTCCCACGCGACGCTCACTTATCTGCCCCTCCCCCTCGCTTCTCGCACACGATGAGCGGCCGTCGGCGGAAGTTGTCGCCCACCTCCTCGCCGTAGGCCACCTCGATCGGGCGCGCGCTCGCAAAGCCGACAGCCTCGGAGGTCAGGTATGCACAGAAGCCTTCGGGGCGCAGCCGAATGGTTCCGTAATTGCGCTTGATGAGGGGGGTGAGCCCAGCCCGCTTGCGGTATGAGGACCACGGCTGCGGCTCGAGGAGGAAGAGGCCGCCCGGACGCAGGCACGCGTGGGCACGCACGAAGAGCCGCTGAAGCCCCTCGTCACCCCAATTGAGGTGGATCCATTTCGAGGTCGAGAAGCAGCACACGACGTCGAAGCGCGCAGCGAGCGTGGCGGGCCCGACGCCGAGCTGCCCAGCGGCGGGGGGGCTCCTCGACGAAGTTCATGTGGACGAAGCGCGTGTTGTGGGGAAACGCGCTCGGCGAGGGGGCGGCGGAGGGGGCGGCTGAGGCAATTGAGGAGGGGGCGGACGGGGCGGAGGCTGCAGAGGCGCCAGCGACAGCGGAGGCTGCAGAGGCGCCAGCGACAGCGGAGGCCGGTCGGCCGCCGTACAGGGTTGGAAAGGAGATGGGGAAGCTCGACGCCGCCGCGGCCGCCGCTGTGGGAAGCTGTGGGAAGCTCGGCGTCGCCGCGGCCGCCGCTGGCGCCGCTGGCGCCGCCGGCGAGGGCGCCGCGGTCACGGGCGCTGTATCGGGCACGGAGCGTGGCGGCAGCTGGAGCAGCCTTCGAAAGTCGTCGTTCGATAGGTTGCCAGCAGCCGGGTCAGGGAGCGGCGCAGCAGCGACCGGAGCTCTGGCGGTAGTATCCGAGATAGACACCGAGATAGTCTCCGGCGCAGCAGCGACCGGAGCTCTGGCGGTAGTATCCGAGATAGACACCGAGATAGTCTCCGGCGCAGCAGCGACCGGAGCTCTGGCGTCAGTGGTGGCGGCGGCGGCGGTGGCGAGCCGTGACGACGCGGCGGCGGCGGTGGCTGCGGCGTCGGCGGCGGCGGCGGCGGCGACAGGCGGCATCGGCGGCGCTGCCAGAGCCGTTGGGTTCAGCGGCGGTCCGACGAGCGGTGCCACGTGCCTCAAGAGCCGCTGCGCCCGTGTGACGAGAGTAGCATCGATGTCGATCCCGAGCATCGAGCGTACTCCGAACCGGCTCGCAAGGCTAGCAGTGAACTGGCCGGCATTGCACCCGATATCGAGACAATCCTTGTCACGCAGCCATGAGGGGTCGATGGCAACGAGCCGAGGGTCTAGGGCGCCGTGGTGGGCACCGCCGCCGCCGCCGCCGCTGCTGCTGCCGCTGCCGCCGCCGCCGCTGCCTGCGCCGCCCAAATACCTGTAGCCGTAGTAGGCGTCGTAGTTGCCGTAGGGGAACTGCTTGCGCGGCGGTCGGTGTTCACGTGACGAATTCCGTGACGAATCCCAACGGCTGTGTGACGAATCCCAACGGCTGTGTGACGAATCCCAACGGCTGTGTGACGAATCCCAACGGCTGTCCTCGCCGCAAGCCACGCGCTTCGCTGCGGCCGCCTCGCGGAATGAGCTCCGATCGGCCGCGCGTGCATCGACCGGCTCATTCGCCCTCACCGCATTCGGCTCATTCGCCGGCGCGTCCGCTGCCGCCGCCGTCGTCGTCGCCGTCGTCGTCTTTGGCGCGCCTGCCTCCGCTGTGCCCGAAGCACCGACCAAGTCGACTCCCGAGGCGGCCTGCCTCGCCTCCTCGAGGCGCTTCCGCCGCTTTCGCCGCTTCGAGCCCACCTTACTGGACGGCCGCGCCGGCGCCTGCGCGCTGGCAGCCACCAACCGACCGTGAAAGGGGTCGATGACGACGACTGAGCTGGTCGACGGAGCGGCGGTGGCCGGTGCCCCTGCGGAGGTGGAGGCGGCGGCAGGAGCGGCAGTACCGTCGGCATTCGCGTCGCAGTCGCCGCCGGATGCGGTCGCTTCCTCGAGACGTTGCCGTTTCGCCGCACGCTTCGCCTCGCGCTCCTCGCGCTTTGCCGCTCGCTTCCTGTCGCGCCGCTCCCCATGTGCGCTGCGCACAAAGTCGCCGCTACCGCCCACAATGTGACGCTTCCCGATGGCAAAGCCCGCGGCATTCAGCGCTTTCGGCTCAATCCACAGCTCCTTGGCCTTGCGCTTAGCCTTCTTGTCCTTTTTCTTCTGGCTCGTCGTCTCCTCGCAAACCTCGCTAGCTGCTCGTTCCACAACCGGCTCGCGCGCGTCAAAGGTGTCCCACGCGCTCGCCTCCTTCTCTGGGATTGCACCGCTGCGCCGTGCCGCCCAAGTGTTGTCTGGCTTCTGTGAGCGCCAGCGCTCCGCCAGCGCCGATTGTAAGGCCGCGCTCGCCATGCGGGTGTGTGAACAGGATGCCTTGTGGTGTTGAGCCGTTACCCGTAAAAGACTCTTTGTTACCCGTACGTTCGAACCTTAAAATGGACGCGCTTCTATACCGGTGTGTCATTTCGCCGACCGCCTTTGAGCGGCGGCGGGTTCGCAGGTGGGGCGGCCTCTTCTGAGTCGGCCGCGAGGAGCGGTCGGCTCCGGGGCTGCGGCTGTTGAGTCGGCCGCGGATTCGGTCGTCGCGCGCGCGGCGGTCGTGCGGTGCGGGTGCGTTGGTGGGTTGGGATGGTTGTGAGGTTAATCTGTGAGATCCGTGTGCCCGTGTGAACCAATGGTGTGCACGTTAACACGACAGACGCGACAACCGGTGCTACGGCACTGTTACTGCCCGCCCGTGTGTCCCCGTGTGTCCCGTGTGTCCCGGTGTCTTTTTACCTGTGTGTCCCGCGGCGCCCCCGGTTTTCCGTTACGGTAGTGCCACTATCGACGGGGAGCGGCGCGCGCGTCCCTTCCCTTCGCGTGTCGCGGGTCACGCTCAGCGGTGCGGCCGGTACGGCGCGAGTCGAGAGGGGGTTAGGTCCCAAGGGGGACGGGGGGGAAGAGCGCGGCCGGAATCGTCCCGCCCAGCCTGCAAGAGATGCAGGGAATCGGGAGGCAGGTTTCGGCAGTGCCTGGGGGAACTCCCTCGCTTCGGCGCGGCAATCGGACGCGCTCGGTAGCGCGGGGAAGAGGGCGCCCGGAAGGGGGGGCGGTAGCCGCCCCTTCGGGCGGGCTCGGGGCCCCTGCGCGGGGGACCGAGCGGGGACCGGGTCGGCGCACCCACTACGCAGCCGCGCGCCGTGACGACCGTCTCGAAGTCTTCGACAAAAGCAAGCCCTCACGCGCAGACACGCCCACATGGCTGACACGCGCGTCCCCGTGACGGTGCTAACTGGCTACCTGGGTGCGGACACCGCTCGCCCCTAATCATTCCTTTTGCTCCGTGACGTTCATATGACGAGCTGTGTGTCTATCGTCCACGCAGGCGCGGGCAAGACGACACTGCTCAACCACATCTTGACGGCGAACCATGGCAAGAAGATTGCGGTGATCGAGAATGAGTTTGGCGAGGTGGGCGTGGACGATGCGCTGGTGCGTGAACGCTTCAACACCACCGAGGACATCTTCGAGATGAATAACGGCTGCATCTGCTGCACGGTGCGCGGCGACCTCATCCGCATTCTCACAAAGCTCTTCCGGAGGCGCGCGGAGCTCGACGCGATCATCATCGAGACGACAGGCCTGGCGGACCCGGGCCCGGTCGCCCAAACCTTCTTCATGGACGAGTCGATAAAGGAGTTTGCGCGCCTCGACGGCATCGTCACGATGGTCGACGCGTTCCACATCGAGCAGCACCTCGACGAGGAGAAGCCCGAGGGGACGGAGAACGAGGCTGTCGAGCAGGTGGCGTTCGCCGACCGATTGATCCTCAACAAGATCGACCTGCTCAAGTCGCCGGAGGACCCCGAGGGCCTCGAATGGATCGCGCGCGTCGAGGGCAAGCTGCGCGCGATCAACAAGTTTGCGCCGATCGTCCGATGCGAGAAGGCGAGCGTCGCGATGGAGCACGTGCTCGGGATCAAGGCGTTTGAGCTAGCGCGCGTACTCGAGATGGACCCCGAGTTCCTCGCGGACGATGCTGAGCACATGCATGACGTGAGCGTCTCCTCTGTTGGCTTCGAGCGTGAGGGAGAGCTCAATATGGAACGCACGAACACCTGGATCGCAAAGTTGCTGCAGGTAAGTGTCCCTGGCTGCCCTCGCAATGCCTTCGGAGTGCCCTCGGAGTGCGTCTGATTGCCCTCTGAATGGACTTGGTGGCTTCCAATGGCCACAGGAGAAAGGCGTGGACATCTTCCGTATGAAGGGTGTGCTCGCAATGGAGGGGTGCGCCGAGCGTTACGTATACCAGGGTGTGCACATGCTCTTCACCGGCGAGACCCTCAGTCCGTGGGGCGACGCGCCGCGCATCAACCGACTCGTGTTCATTGGCAAAAACCTCGACCGCAAGGCACTCGAAGAGGGCTTCGCCTCGTGCATGGTCAACGTGTACCAGCCTGCGAAATGAGCCCCCGGGGCGCTTTGGGCGCTTTGTGCGCCTGGTGATGGCGGCGGCGAAATGTGCGGCGGCCCCCGCGCGTGCGTGCGCGCTGATGGCGCTGCGCTGCGCTTGGTTATCCATGGTCTCGTTGACCCCCGCTCGAGCTCTGCTGTGGGCACCTGTTACTGCGTACGGATCCGTACTCCAGCTCGTGCTCTGAATTGCAATGCTACATGAGCTCCGCATACATGTAGTATGCCTCGTCCCTCGAGGAGCCCAGCGGTCGCGTGTTGACGCTATGACAACCTTTCTCCACCAGTCCGTAGCAAAAGCGTTGGGCGAAATTTGAAGAAAGAAAACGATGATTGTCCGCACGACAGCCTCCGCCAAGGCACCGCCACAAGGTGGCCCGTGACCGTCTGTCCGTCTGAGAGACCACGCCCGTCTATCTCTATGTCGTATCACGTATGCGTGTGAGCGAGTACTCAGAACTTGTGTTGACCGAGGGGAGCGTTGCTTGCTTGCTTGCTTGGAGCCGTCCTTTGAGACGGTGGTGAGCGCGGGGGGACCGCGACGAAACTGACTGACAGTCTGTGTGAAGTCGACTCCTGGAGATCAAATCTCCGATCGCACATCCGCAACGCGTCGTCCGCCAAAGCGCATCGTTCGCTCGCTCGTCACGCTCGCTGATCCTGAAGTGTCCGCACTCGTGTGTATATGGCGAATCTCGCGCTCGTGATCGCGACCGGCATATTCGTGCTGCTGAGCGTCATCGGCTTCTTTTGGATGAATAAGCTGATTGCGCAGAACAGCTATTCGTATCTTGCATCGCTCGACTACAGCAACATGTGGAATATTGCGTCCGCAAGTGGATGCGTAGCGCTATTTGCGTACATCGTTTACATGATTAACTACCCTGAGGGTGAGCTTGCTCGAGACGCCGCTGCGACATTCAAGGAAAAGAAGGCCGAACGTGATCTTGCTCGAGACCGAGATGCAAAGAAGGCAGAGTAAGCGCTGCTCGTCTCGCTGTGGTTGTGGTTTTGGACAGACGTGTCTATCGTGACGACACCAGGACACACACGTTTCTTACCTACAAACAAAACCCCGTAACGGGCACGACCCGGCCAGCGCAACACCAGCAGAACGACCGGAAATCCGGGAAGCGCAAGCGGCGGACGCCCGCCCGCAGAGCGCAGCGTGTGCCAACGCTGCCAAAGTGAAACCCGACCGGCGCGCACCCGTTATACACCCCGTTCACGCGTGACCATACCCGGAATACGGACATGTAAGATCCACTCATGACGCATGAGTGAGGCGTGACAGCTCACGACTCTGGAGTCTGGACCCCGACACACAGCTCACGTCGGGCACACATTCAAACATTCATGTAAGATGTATGTCGGGACGGGTGTGCGGGGGTCAATGTCGAGCCAACCCACGCGAACTGACAAGTATACCGACCATGGGCGACCGCTGGTGCGACCGCTGGTGCCACCGGGCGCCTATGAGTGCCTACTCGTACCGGTACAAGTTGTCTTACCGGTACAAGTTTTGTTCTTTTGTGAGCCTCCCTCTCGGTCCCTCGCTCACGTGCTCGCGCGTCGGCCACGCTATGAGCTGGTCCCAGAATATCCCAGCTCTGGGCTGTTTCTACGCCGGGACTCCGCGCGTGCCAAGCAAACGCGGAGACTCGGAGGATCCCGAGGAGCACGACCTGGGCTTCTTGTTCAAGATTGAGTTGGACCCGGGCGGTGGGCAAGGATCGAGGCTTTTCCACTTCATTTGGCTGCGGGACAACCACTCGAGATCGCTTGCGCCAAATTACATCGAAACTTCGCTCGCACCGCGCGATGCTCGCACATGGAGTGCGATTCGTTGCGTGGGTAGGGCGCAATGCACCGATGCTGGCGAGTTTTTGGTGCCTCCTACACTCGCCGAGTTTGATCATGCCACGTCACGTTACTTCACTCTCGAGGACGCGACGCATCTATGGCGATTCGCAGCTGCAAAAGCCACCGCTATCAGACGCAAATTTCGTTTGAAGAGATCCCCATCGACCCAGCGCGCATTGCCCGCAAAACGGCGGACGCGATCCATTCCGCCTTTGCTGCCAGCGGCCCTCAAGGCGGCTACGATCGGACACGGCGTGGAGGTGCGGCCTTCGTCCATCGGGCCACCAACGGACAACTTCGGCCTATTTGCCACGCGTTCCTTCAAACCCACCGAGCTTGTTACCATGTATGATGGCACTCGACTAGAAGGAGGACGCGAAGAGGCGTGTGCTCTGGAGACGCAGACGCACGTCGCTGCATCCGCAGGCGTGTATTGGGACGGGTACCCTCTGACGAGGCTCTACCGATCGCAACCGAAGCTACTGGACGGGCGCGGAGGTGGTGCATTTGCCAACCACAACCCAAGGGGGTGTAAGGTGGATGTGTGGCTGTCGGCCGAGAGCGACAGCTACAACTGCATCTTCCTTCGCGTGAAGCCTGGCAAGCATCTCGAGGCAGGGGAAGAGATTTTCCATGACTATGGTGCAGGCTACCCCGTAGCAATGGGATGGGATCGCTTCGGGGACGGTCCGAGATGCAGAGATTCTTTCGGCGCCGCAGATGCAGGCGATGACCGGCGCCCCTTGCTCCACGTGTCCGCTGTGCGGGCGACAGTCTTATCAGCAATCTCGGCTGTTCTGTCTGCCGCCCGCACGTCACAGCCGCCGCCGCCTCTGCCGCTGCCGCCACCGCCGCCTCCGCCTCCGCCTCTGCCGCTGCCGCTGCCGCTGCCCGCCGGCGCGACATTCGCCGTCGCGATGCCCGTCAGCTATCCGCCCACGTCCGCCGTGCCGCCCGCGATGTGTTCAGAGTGCAGATTGCCGTCAGTAGGGCTATTGGGCGGCGTACACTTGCCATCGGCAGAGCAGATGCAATTGCCGACGGCAGGCCAGATGCACAATGCAGTCCCGCCACTCATCGCCACCACCACCGCTTCTACATGTACCATCGCGCCCCCCCTTCCGCCGCCGCCGCCGCGGGCACCGCTGCCGCGAGTCGGTGCGCTCCAAGTGGGGGATTGGGTTGAGGCGGAGAAGGCTACGGGTGTGTGGGCAGCCGCCCGCGTGGTCCGTGTGCAGCAAAAGAGCTCGCGGCCGGTGGTCACCATCGAGTACGAGTACCGTGTGGCACCGGCCCGAGTGTGGACATTCATCAGTCGCGAAGATGAGATGATGGGGAACATCCTGGCATGGCACTACCCAGCTGCGGTGCTGGAGCAAGTGCTTCCAGCCTTGCTCCAGATGCAATCTTGCGGCGCCCCCCGACCCTCCCGAGCTACCGATCGACTGCGCGCGTTCACGGAGGTCGTCCTCCCCGAGGTCTACAAGACGAGGGAGGATGAGCGACCCTCCCAGATCGCACGGCGCTTCGGGTGTGACATCAAGGCCCTTGTGGACCTCAACGTGTCACTTCACCCAGACCTGCAGATGACCTCTAAGCTGCGATGCAACACGCTCGTGGTGCTGCCGCCTTGCTGGCGGCCGGGCGCGCCACGCCCAGCACAACCGAAGTGGGCAACAGCCGCACCAGAGGTCGTGGCGCTCGCTGTCGGCGATGCCGTCTACATCAAATGCGATCCCATCAATGGATCGCCCGATATGGAAACTCCCGTGTGGCGGCCTGCGAAGCTCACGCATGTACATAGCCGTGCGAGCTTTGGCCCGCGTGATGCAGCGCCATACGAGGCGGTCGTCGATGGAGATCTGGCCTGGCTCGAGAAGCTCAACTGGGGCGGTGCACAGGGCGAGGAGAGGGCAATCGAAGAGGATGGCGAAGGCTGGATTCGTGCTTTCCCGGGCGTCGAGCCATTCTCTATGACGCCTGGAGAGCTCATACCGCCATGGGCGGAGCGTAAACCAAAGGAGGTCCTGCGTGCCAGGCACCCGCCGCGTGACCTGCCAGAAGCACTGGCGTCTGCGGAGCATGGCGCTTGGTTTGCCTCCCTCACGGTGCACGACCGTTGCGAAGTCTTTTTTGAGCAGGGATGGCAGGCGGCTACAGTGGACAACATGGCGCCCGACGGTCTCTTTGTGCGCGTGCTCCGCCTGAATGATTATCTAATCAAGGCGAGCCCCGAAATTCTGCGCCCGCGGACAAAGGGTTACTATGTCGACGGCGACAGTGATGAAGATGAGGAGGAGGTGGCCGAGGCGCCAGACAGCAGCGGGTTCGACAGTGGCGGATTCGGATTTGGCAGCGAGAAGGAGGAGGAGGAGAAGGAGGAGGTGCTGGAAGGCGACGACAATGAGGTCGGAGAGGAGGAGGACGAAGAGGAGGACGACAAAGAGGAGCTTGGGGACGATGCCTGCAGCAAGGCCGAGATTGGGGAGGAGGTGGACGCTCTAGACCTTGGCGACGACATGGAACATCACGACGACGATGAGTTGGAGATGGAGGTGGAGGAGGAGGAGGCGGCGGCGGAGGAGGAGGAGGAGGAGGCGAACAAGGACGTGATGGAGGAGGAGATGAACGAGGTGCAGAACCCCCCTGCCAAGGATGCGTACACGCCGTACGTGGCCTCCCATGCCATCTTCTCCTATCAGAGCGTTGTGGATCTTGCGGCCAGCGAGAAGGACGCGGTTGTCGACTTCATGCGCACGTGCACAGCAGAGCCTCGCCTCGTCAGTGGGTTTCTGAGCTCTCGCTTTTGCTCAGCTGCTCCGCTTGTCAATCACCGAGATGTCGATGCTTGCATGGAGAAGGCGATCGAGGAGGGCGGCACGAGCGGCAGCAAGCTCATGGAGCACGTCAAGGTAGCTACCCTCCATCAGGGCTCCTTTGGACTGATTGCTGCCGCCATCATCAACATGGTCCCCAAGGGGCGCAGGCTGCGAGCGGCTGCGCCCGGGACAGGGCCTGAGCGCAGCTTCCTGGCGTGTCAAGTGCTTGTGTCCGCGGTCCACAGCCATTTCGAGAAGCAGGGTGTTGACAGCCGTCTCCTGACCGAGTTGTCTCAGGTCTGTCGAAGCGAGTTGTACACGGTAGACCATCTGCTGGTCTTGCACCCGCCTGGCACCCGAGTGCCCCGCGAGAGTGTCCGGACAGCACTCCTGCGCTGCACGGGCGGTGTGCACTCTGACTATGGCGAGTGCAAGGAGCTGGTAGACTATCAGCTCCTTGCCGATGCCATGGGTGTCGACTCTCTCCCGGATGCCCTGCTCCTGCCGTGGCGGCTACCCGATGCCTCCTGCCTCATCGTCCAAGATCCGGGCAAGGTCAAGAGCGGCCGCAGGCAGCCGGCGCCTCGACCTCGTGCGCAATCCATGTCATCTCCCAAACCCAGGGCCCTTGTGGGCTTTGAGGTGTGCATGGGAAGCGGTCGGCTAGCCAAGGCTCTTGCACGCAAGGGCTGGGAGATGGCAGGGATCGAGCGCGAGGTCGCTGCACCCGAGTACGACGACGACGAGGCTGCCGAGCCATTGCTGGCACACCCGGGGGGAAGCACTCCGGGGCGCATCAAGCTCCTCATCAAGAGCCTGCGGGACATTCGGGTGGCCGACTTTCCGACGGTCGACTTCATGCACTTCTCGCTCGATTGCACCTCCGTGTCCAATGCGGCGGGCAATAAGCATGGCCGGCAAGAGGATATCATGGGCACGAGCCCCGAGAGTCGCGAGTACAACCAGGACCTGATGCATGCTATCCTCATTTGCAAGGATCAGATGGCCCGCCCTAACAATGCTGACTTCAAGTTCACGTAAGCACCGCGCCGTGTGGTGCACATCAGTGCATGCCCCCACCGGCTGGCTCACTGCGTTTGAACGGTGTTGCCGACGCAGGTTCGAGGCGCCGCAGGGCATCGCACGAGAGCATCCGTGGTATAAACTCATAGTCGAGGGCAAACTTCACGACGGCGGCCTCGGTGCGACACGTCTCTTGGTGGACTTCTGTGAGTGGCTCCCGACCCAATGAGTGACCTGCCCCACGGGCGTCAGTCACAACTGACTTGCCGCACTGATGCCTGCCTCGTTCTTGTGCGAAGGCAAGTATGGAGAAGAGTACCAGAAGCGCACCTTCCTTTGGACGAACGTGCAGGAGCTGATCGATGAGATGGCCCATGCGGAGCGCCATTTAGCCAAGCTGTATCCTGATGGCCACCGCAGCCTGTGCGGCGGCAGATTTTGCTGCCGAAACGGATGGCCAGGCCGGGAGTCATCCACTCATCTGACCATCTGCGCCGACATACGGACGTCAGAGGCGACACCGTTCCCCACCGATTTCTGCGTCTTGCTGGCTCAAAAGCTTGAAGCGGAGTGCGCATACCGCCGATGGGATCATGCATCGCGGTGAGAAGGCGGCGATGGCTCAGGGTTGCCTACAGTCGAGTACCATGGTACCCTGGCATCACGGCCCATGTTGCATGTAAGGAGCTGGGGGCAGCCGATTGTTCTTCACACCAGCGAGATAGTGTTTCGTCGTGAGCTCTTGTTGGTCCAGCCGGCCACCAATTAAGGTGCGGCCGCTGTTCTGAATCTCAGCTGCGCAACTGTTAACGAGGATGTGAACGTTCAAAACGACGCTCGGACTCTGCACTCGGACTCCATGAGGGCGATGACGGAGACGTCGGAGACCGAAGGTCTACGTGCCACGCTCGCTGCAGCCCTCCGGCCTAGTTCGGAGAAGGTGGCTGCCGAGAAACTTCAGAAGATCTCGCCGCTCGCCCTGCTTGCGGTCGTGCATGAGGATCTGGTATCGGCTCAACGAAGCTCAGCTCCACTCCAGCCCACGGCCTTGCTCGCTGCCAACCTTGCGCAAAAGGGCCTGCGCCGTGCGCCAGTGAGTGATTCATGCGAGCCGGCTCTGCGTAACTATCTTGTGCCGGCCATGCTCACGGCAGCTAGCGTCGGCGACAGCACTCTACTCACGCAGCTCGGGCTCGGTGCTGCCGTGTGCTTGATACGGACCGAAGCCTGGCCAGCGGATCAGTTGCTCAACGGCCTCGGGGAAAGGCTTCACAACGTCAGCACGTGCGCGTCAGAGCGAGCGGCGATGCTCATGATCCTGACCGTTTTAGCCGAAGAGTTGCACTCTCCGGCAGCCAAGATCTCCGTGCCGCCACTGCGCACCGCCGCAGTGCGGTCGGCACTGCGGCTGGGTGCTCAGTTTGTCCTCGCCACGCTGCAAGAGTGGCATGCGCAGCAGGTGCCTGGCGCTCACGACGCTGTCGCCTCCGTGCTCTGCGGTCCCGCTGCGACTCTGCGCTGCGGCCACGCGTGGTGCGCTGCTCACTTGATAGATGCTCGAGTCGCCACCTCAAGTGCACTTCTCACCACAAGCGCCCTAAGCTGCCTTGCCGGCAGCGGCTCCCTAATATGGGAGAGTCGGCTGGCCGCGCATGCAACCGATGTGCTCTGTGCGACCATCGAGTGCACGCTGCTGCCCTTGGAGGTGCCTGCCGCGGCTCGTGGAAGACACGAGCCGAGCCTCCCTATGGAGGAGCCGAGCCTGCTGCCTGCTTTGTGTGCGCACCTCCTCGAGCCTGTGGCTTCATTGCCGCCATCTCGCCACCGCTCCGCCATCATCTGCGAGGCGAGCTCGTTCCTTGGTATTCACCTTCTCCGATGCCTCACCGAACGAGCCCCCACTTCAGCAGCGCCGGCGGCTGCTCCCACCCCGCCTGGCGCTGTGTGGAATGGCGCTGTTGCACCGGAAGCGGCCAGGGAGGCGGCGCATGCAGCCGCCTCGGCGCTCGCCGGCTGGCTATCCCTGCTGCTGGCGTGCACAGCCGCCGAGTCGGAAGACGAGTCCGCGGCGGCAAGGGGCTGCTGGATCGAGCTACATGACCTGATGCTCCAGGGTGAAGACGGCGGCAGCGGCGGCAGCGGCGGCAGCGGCGGTGGAGGCGGCTCGACGGGAGCGGGCCTCAAAGGGCCACCTAGCGAAGCGGCACTTGCGCTTGAGTCGGCCCTTGCCCCTTTCCGGCCGCGTCTACTCGAGAGCGTGCTGAGCTGCGGAGGGCAGCTGCCGCCAAATATGGCCGCACTGCCGGCCGCCGAGCGCGACACCGTCGACGAGACTCGGGAGGAGTGCCGTGCTTTGCTCCGAGGTGCCGTCTTTGTTGGCGACGGGGTCGTCGAGGCGGCGCTCGATGTGCTGCGACTGCGCGCCGAGAAGGTGCTGGCGCACGCGGAAACTGCTCGGGAGGCCTTTCTACAAGCAGCTACAGTTCAGGCTCAGGCGGTGGCAGGCCGTGCTCTGAATGAGAGTGCTCGGCTTTTGGAGGCCGTCCTTCACGCGACCAGCGCTGCTGCCAAGCCGCTCGGGCCGCATCGACTGTGCGCACCACTCTCGATCTTGTTCAGCTCCGTGCTCCCAGCGGCATCGCGGCTGGCGGAGTTCCTCATGGCCAAGGGTGAGGGTCTTGGACGCGCTCTGCTGGCGACGCAGTTGGTCCTGGTCGGCGCGTTCGCCGCATGGCTCGCGCATCCCGAGCGGGCGTCCGAAGTGCGGGATGTGCTCCCTCTCGTGCTGGCGAGCTTGCGTGTGCCGGAGGAGGAGAGCCTCGGTGTGTGGTCGCTGCGCTCCAAGCAGGAGCACTCGGGGGTGGTCGCGCTGATGAAACTCAGTGCGCTCGCGCCTGAGGCTGTCCTACGGGCCGTGCCGCTCCCCACGCTGCTCGAAGGGCTGATCGCAGCCAGCGCCGCACCGCCGAGCGTGCTCCATGGTCTCTCCTCACAATCAGCCTCGTTGCTCCTCGTCGCGGCTTCGGACCTCGTCTCCCACGCGGTCGCTGGCGGCGCGAGAAGTGCAGCGGAGCAGCTGGCCCTCACCCAGGCACTCCTCGGGCCGGTGGTGATGGCGCTCGAGCAGAGTGCCCGCAACGGCTCACACGACGAGGCGACCCGCCACGCGTTGCGCCTCGCCACCCTGCTCCGGCGTCTTCCACGCGAGTTGCAGCCTACCGCCGTGGGCATCGTCGGCCACATCGTCGGCTACTCGTCGTCGCCCATCCTGCTACAGATGCTCAGCACGGCGGGAGAGGACGGCGCCATGCTGGGCGCCATGCTGGCTGCGAGTGAGTGCCTCGAGAGTGTCTTCATAGGCTGCGGCGCGCACGCGGCACCGATGATTCCCATGGTCGCAGATGCGGCATGGAACTTCTTTCAGCACAAGCCAGTGAGTGCAATCCAGCTAATATTGCAGCTCGTGGCTTGCGCCGTTCAGGTGGCTGTCGCCTCGGCGAGCATGGGTGCCGATGGCCCTCCCGAGCAGAGCCCTTCGGGACAGTCGACCGAGCACGTGGCGGCCGCGCTCCTTTCGAGGGTCGCGCAGTCTCTCGCCTCGCTGCCTGCGCCAGCTCATGCGGATGAAGACGCGTTGCAGCAAGCGGCCCTCTCGGAGTGGTTTGATGGCTTGGCTATCCTCTGCTCTGGGAGCCATTCCGCTTTCGACAGGCACGCGGGCGTATGCAAGGGGTCCGTGGATCGGGCTATCAGCGCTCTGGTGCAGCCTGTGCTACCCTCCATCCTTCAAGCCATATGGCGCACAGCGCAGCCATGTGGACCGCCCAAGCTTGACGGGATGGCGAGCGTCGTCGAGACGACAGAGGGCATGCGTGCGCTCAAGAGCGCGCTCCTCCTTTGGCAGCGCTGCATCATCCCGCCCTCGCCGGTTGCCCCGTCGCTTCAGGCTGCACTGCAGGGGCAGCTGCCCTCCCCCTCGGCTGGGCTCGTGGTCGACGCGCCAGCTCCCAATGGAGACGCACCGGGCGCCGCGCCTGGCGCCGCACTTATCCGTGCGCTTCTCATTGGCATGAGCACATGGATGCCCTCATGGATCCTAAGCGACGTGGTGGCATGCTTCTGGACTTTACGTCACGCGCTCGAGCAGGAGTTCACGACATGGCTCGGTGGCGCTCTTGCTCCGTCGGGGGTCCCTCGCCCAGGCCTCACTGCGGACCACAAGGCATCGTTCATGCGGGAGCTCCTCGAGGCACAGACGAAGAGCCACTTCAAGGCTGCTTTGAAGCAGCTTTGTGGCGGCAAGAAGAAGCAGACTTCCGGCACGCCACCAGCACACTGAGATCTGAGTGTACTCAATGAGTCACATCAAGATGAGATTATTAGGTACATGAGACCCAAGACTAAAACGAAGACCGAAGTCCGATGAAGAATCGGATGAAGACAGCCTCATCCGCAGCGTGTTAATGCGAGGGTGCAAGGCTACAGCCTACAGCTGTTGCCTATACGCCGGTATTGTAACGTCCGAAAAATCGAGCGAAGAACCTGTCTCACGTTTTCGTAAATCGTACGACCCACTTGAGATGCGATTGCGACGATGTGCCGGTGCGACTGTAACTATGGTCGCGCGATGTCGCCGACGTGTGCGGACAACTCGACGCATTCTTCGAACATACACCTGCTTGTACTGTGTACCACAACATACTCTGTGGTCGCAACATTCCGCTGTGTCCTGTGAGCCTCAGCCTGAGGTAAAGCGCTCCTAGCCGTCCGAACCCGCACAGTCACGGCAGTGCTGCACGAGCACGACACCTGTAGCGACTCACCCACACATCAACCCAATGCCTGTCGTTCGCCGGCATCTTCCGTAGCATGCCCTGGCCCGCATCGCTACATCCCCGAACCCGCCTGCCGGGGCCCGCTCTCGTGCCCAACACGACGCCCTAATCATCGGTGCAGCATGCTATTCGTTGACGCCAGCCTTTCCTCCCTGTGATCAGTGACCATCTCCGCGTCGACCCCTAGTTTCATCCAAACGCTGCTCCTCGTCCCTGGCCCATGCTCGTGTGCATGCCGCGCTCCTCCAGTCCTCGCATCGCGTTTGCTCCAGGTCCTCGCGTCCTTTCCTCCCGTCCTTTCCTCCCGTCTTTGCATCGCGTTTGCTCCAGTCTTATCATCCCCACCCCACCATTGACAGCTGGTGTACTTTCGGTAAGGGCACTCACGGGGCTCGAAAGCCCTCGCGTGCCTTATCCAATCTCGGCAGCAGCAGCTCAAGCTTGTTCGTCCTCGACGTCATCGGGCGCCTCCTCCTCCTCCTCCGCCTCCTCCTCCTCTTCCTCGCCCTGCTCCATGTCCTCGTCCTCATCCTCGTCCTCGTCCTCGTCCTCGTCCTCGTCGTACTCCTCCTCTCGCTCCTCATTAAAGTCCGCTGCCTCGTACTGGGCGACGATGTCGGCCGAGCCTTCCGCATGGAAAGGGACCACCCCAAGCGCCTGGGCGACGGCGAGGCGGGACTCGTACACGCGCCCCATCGGGTCAATGTACCGATGCTCGGGCGGCCGATTCCCCTCGCCCGGAATGGGCACTGAGGCGCCCGGCAGGCAAGTCCATCCCCGGAGCATCTCGCGGGAGCCTCCCGCCAGCTCAAGGTAGGTGGAGAGCGACTGCAAGAGCTGCTCTTGCTGCGTGCGCCCACAGAGGCCTTCGGCGGCCTTGCGGGCGAGGTAGCTGCTCGTCCCACTCTTGCCGCACGTGTGGGCGCGGTGCTTGCCTAAGCAGATGGCACGTGGACGCGCCCGGGCTGGCGCCCGCCGCTGCCGCTGCCGGGCGGCTCACCGCACCGCCGCCGCCACTGCCACCAGCGCCGCGGCTACCGCCGCTGCGTCCATCGGCGACCACCTTTCGCCGCTT
>JWZX01002403.1:0-37221 GCA_001275005.1 Chrysochromulina tobinii | reverse complement strand
GGCACCCTTATTCCATAGAGACATCATCAGAATTGATCATTTTGGCGATGGTCAATTTTCGCTCCCCAGGCCGTCTGACCGAGCTATCGCATGCCGTTTTAATTTTTTTACGTGGGGTTTTGTGGCGTTAAGCCGTATGTCTACTGAGCGTGCTGTTCATGTGCGGACCTGTCTATCATGCTGTTCACGTGCGGACCTGTCTATCCGCTGGACATGTTCTACATCCCGTTCTACATGTGCGGACCTGTCTATCCCGTCCGCTGGACATGTTCTACTCTACATGTAAGCGAACAGTAACAAAAAGCCTGTGACTGTGTCATGATACATGTAATGTGACTGTGTCTGCATTATCATGATACGTGTAGACTTGAGTTCACCGCCGCGGCGCTTAGCGCCGCGGGTCTCGTCTAGTATTTAATTAATCTGATGGCGCAGCGAGCCAAGACAGGAGGACGGGCGTCGTGCGCGACACCTCAAGCCTCAATGGCTGAGTTACAACAGAACACCTCGACCAGCACCATTGTTTCCCCCGTCGCCGACACCCTTTCCCCAAGGATCTGCGAGATGGCATCGGCCGAAGAGCCATCGATTGGCAAGCAGCGCGCGGCACAGCGGATTCAGTTCGAGTACAGGCTTCGTCTTGCCTACCGCATGCCGCTGAACCTCGAGCTTGCCATGCGAATGGCCGATGATCGCATGCCACATGCTGACGACGGCAGGCTCTACCGGTGCAAGCCACTAACGGAACCATGCCGCAGCTGGCGCGATGGCGCTCCGGTCCCGGGCTTCAGCGCGTACTATCGTCTTGGAGTTGGCATTGCCCTCTACATGCGCATGGTGCGTGGCGGTCGGAATCTGATTCTACCGCTTGTCCTCGTTTCACTCGTGCCGCTCATCTACAATCTGACGGGAACGAAGGCGAAGGGCGCCGAAGCAGCCGTCTACGTGGTGCATTCGCTCGGCAATTCAGACGAGCTGTCGGTGCTCGCGCACGGGCTGCCCGACGCGGTTATCGTCCTTCTCGCCATGGTCATCCTTTGCTACTGCGCCCGCTCGAACCGCGCCGTGGCCGCTGAACTCAACCCACGCCGCGGGACCAAGCGTTCGGTGATAGACTACACGGTGATGATCGAGGGTCTCCCGCGCGATCCTTCGCTTAGCTTCGAAAGTCTCGTCACAGCGCTGCGACAGCTGTTGGGTGCGTATGGCGACGTGGGTCTGCTGCTCGTTGGCGCGCGCCAACCGCAAGCATCTGCAGCTCTTGCGCGTGCAGCAGGATCTGAAGATGCAGCTCCATTACTATCGAATCGCGGCGCACCGAGCGCCGCTCGGAAGCGATCGCCTGGCCGCGCGCGCCAAGGTTGAGGCAAAGCTCAAGTGCATCGGCGCCGAAATTGACGCGCTTTGCAATCGGCCTGTGAACGAGCGTGCTTCGTGCGCTGGCGTCGGCTTCGTGACATTCAACTATCCTGCGGACGCGGGCGCGTGCATGCTCGACCTTCGCAAGAACCCGCAGCGCACGCTCATGCTGAAGAGCTTGCATGGCGGCGGTATTGTCGACGTGCGTGTCTCGCTCAAGGCGTCGGTGCCACCGCCACCCAGCCAGGTGCTATGGGAAAATCTGCAGTTCTCACTTGGCTCACGCGTCTGCAGGCGCTGGATCGTCAACAGCATCTTGCTGCTCCAGTGTACCCTCTCTACGTACGCCATTGTCCAGGTGACCAACATGAACGTGGCCGACACGCTGGATGTGAACTCGTCGACCAAGCTGGGCACGACGCTGTGGACGACGCTCGTCATCATCCTCTCCAACCTGCTCATTTTCCTCACAGCGCCGGCGTACGCAGAGTTCTTCGAGCGCGACATCCGCCTCGACCATCGCGAGACGCAGCTCGCGATGAAGCTCACCTTTTTCCAGCTAGTCAACTCCTTTGCCGCGGCTCTCTCATTCCTTTGGACCAAGCAGGTTGGCGCTAGAGGCTTTTTCGATCGCGCGTGGTACACGAATGGCGGGGCGACCACAGTCATCTCGATGGTGCTCGCGGACATATTCTTCATCAACCCGTTCGTCGAGGGCATGCGTATCTTCGACGTGCTCATCGCCAAGACGCTCCTCGCGCCGCGTGCGATGGCACAGGAGCAAATGAATCGTGTGTATGCCGCCGAGAATCCCCTCTACCTGCCCTTTCGGATGCAGCTGCTTCTCAAGCAGCTCGTCTACGGCCTCGCGTGGAGTTACTCCTTCCCTGTCTTCTTCCTGCTGGTGCTTGTCTATCTCGCCATGAGCGTGGTCGTAGACGAATCCGGGCTGTTCCGCACGTCCGATCGAGGGAGACGTGAACCTTCGCCAAACCCCTGTTTGCGTTCTTCCTGCTCACCTCGCGCGTCCGATCGTGCCCTGTGCAGGTTCAAGGGGATCGTCAGCTCGTCAGACAAGATGTACGACGCTGCAGTCACTCAGGTGCTCCCCGCGGCGCTCATGCTCCACTGCCTCCTTGGCTTCTTCATGGCCTACCATATGGAGCTCGAGAACCGCGGCCTCCTTCACGGTGGCCTCCTTCACAGCTCCGTCGAGCTCGACGCGACCCTGCGCAGCCCCGCCGTCGCACTTGCGTTTGCCATGCTCGTGTTCTCGGCTGCCTTCGCCCTTGTCTTCGTCACTGCATTCAAGGTGACTCGGCATCGCCTCAAGCTTAAGCCGCGGCACTCCGGGGCCGCCTTGGAAACGAACTTGTCAGCGAGCCCAACGGGCACGCCCGCTTCGCGTGAGGAGGTGGCCTTTCGCGAACTTGACTATGCTGACGTCAACCTCCAGCTCTACGTGCCGCCGCTCACGACGCTCCTCGTCGCCACTGCGCGCCGCCACACCTCCTCGCAGTCGTACAAGTTGTCTAAGCTGCGTATCAGGGACACAAGGCCTTATCAGAAGGCCGATCTTTCATCTGTTCAGGCAGCCACCGCGGAGAAGTCCGTGGAGTTTGTTTAGTAGAATTCGTGTCTCTAAAAGACACGTGGGGCGGGGAGCGGAGGGATGGGACACGCCCCGACGCCCGCCGAGTCACCGACGATTCTCACACGAGGCTCCGCGCGGCGTCGGCACCACGCCGTGTCGTGGTCCGTACCGTACGGCCGCGCGGGCGGCTGGCGCGCCGCGGACAACGGTATAACCAATCGAATGAAGCGCGTAACCGCCGTAAACCCGAACGCGCTCAACGCACGCCCGGGACCGGTCGGAAACCTACCGTGCTGATCTACTTGATTATGTAAAAAAGAGAAGCAAGCGAAGAGCTCGACTACCCTACCATCTCGACGAAAAGCGACACGTGCTTACATGGCCGACACGCCTTCAGCCGCGAGCACACGTGGCACCTGCTCGAGCGGCACGGTGTCGCCTTCATAGCCCTCTAGTGGCTCGAAGTCGTGGCAGACGAGCCATCCGCACTCATCCGCGCGGTACCGACCAACGTCCGGGCTCCAATCAAAGGCGGGCGCGAAGTGATTGATGACATCACCGTGTGTGACCACGAGTAAGGCCAGAGTACTTCCGCGACAAACCCGTAGCGCCTCGGCGCAGACCCGCGGCAGCAGGCGAACGCGCGCGTGAACATCGTCTGGTTGCGTGAGCACTGGATGTGCGTCTCGCCGCCACGTGACGTGCACCAGGCCGCCACCAGCGCCGCTCTCATCGACCAGGGCCCATTTCGCCGCCTCCTCGGTGCTCATGTACGAGTACTCGCCGATGGCCATGCCGGCGGCGCCCCAGCACCGATCTGCCGCATTGAGATCCTCGCCGAGGCGATTGTCGATGATGAGCCGACGGATACCAAGCTCCTGCGCCAAGATGCCCGCCGTTTGAAGGCAACGCCGATAGGGCGATGAGACGATCGCGTCAAAGCGCTCGAAGCCGCGGGTACGCAACTGCACTGCGGCCGCCCTTGGCAGCTCATGGTCTGCAATCGGTGAATCGTATGGCCATACCGGCCGGTCTGGCCACGCGTCCTCTGCGATGCTAGCATGGCCGTTGGCATCGAGGCGCTTTGAGTGGCGCATCAAGCAGAGGATTGGTGCCGGGGTCACTCTGGCACGGCTGCTCCTTTTGGGAGAGGACGGCTCGTCCGGCAGCAGCACTGCTGCTTGCTCGCTTGATGGGATCCCCAGTATGCGGCCAAATAGGCGGGATAGAGAGGCCCAGGCGATGCGAAGGGAGCTCAGAAGGGAGCTCAGAAGGGATGACGCCGACGCCATTCGCCACAACTCCTCCCGCCCAGGTAGGGTTGGCATTTTTCCCCGCTTCACGCACGGAGGAACGCGGTGTGAACACGCGGAATTCCGCCTAGGGTTAACCCTTCCCGCGAGTAATAGGAGCGAGCGAGCGCGGCATTCTGCATTTGAATGCTTGCGATCGCATGCACACGCCCGGGCGACAGGGTGTGTGGCCTGGCAGCGAGGCCTCACCTCGACGCGCGCGCCGCGCGGCTTTCGGCTTTGGGTCCAAACACGAAACAGAAACGAAACAGTCCGCATTAGTGTGGGACATCATTCGCTTTACTGACTAGCTAGGTCCTAGGACTGGAGACACGAAGCGAAGATCACGATGTCTTACCTGAGGCTCCTGCTCATCTCCCCCGTCACTCCCCTATCACTCCCCCGGGGGGCGCCTTCCTCGTCTGTCCTGTGCAGTCCAGCGTCCTGTCTCCTGTGGTCTCTACTGTACAGAGTATCCTCTCTATCTAGAGCGCATGCTTGCGCGCGAGGGCGAGAAGCGTCCGGTGCTTGCCGCCAAGCGGCAGATGGTTGACGCCGCGTACCCAGAGGCGCGCCCTCTCCTCCGAGGGTGCGATCAGCTCGAGCTCATACGAGCGCAGCACGAGCCGGAAGCTTGCCGCGATCGCGCCCGGTGCAAGCTGGCCCGCGCTCGCGGCGAGCACGGCACCGCTCAGTCCGGGTAGAGCACCAAGAAGCGTCCCCGGCTTGAGCCCGTCCACGAGGAGCTCTGAGGTGCTTGGCACGACGCGCACGTACACATGGGTTGGTGCTTGCACCTGTGCGACACTCACCAGCCGCAGCCGCTCGCCGCCGACGACGTGGAGCACCGCGGTGACCACTCGCGCAGGTAGCTCAGTGTGTGTCGCCGCCTCGTCGCGCACGGCCTGCAGTGCCAGCTGCTCGTGGAGAACCTCTTCGGAAAGCATATCGGCCGCCCTGCGCACGGCCGCGGGAGCCTCCGCGGCCGCCGCCGTGCCGACGCTCACGTGGAGCGCCGCGAGGCCTTGACGAAGCACAGCCGCGCGTCGCGAGAGCGCGACGAGGTTGGAGCGGCCGGACTGCTGTGAGCTCCCGGCCAGCCAGCGCGCGTACGCAGCCTCAGCGCCGCTGGAGACGGTCGGCACAGGGGCGGCGGCCACCGTGTGAGCGACCTCGCCGAGCGTGCCGGCGGCGGCCGCGACTGTCGCGTCTCGGAGAGCTTCAAAGGCACCATCGCGAGCACCGTTGCCGAGGGCCACGACGCCCAACGGGCCGTGCTTCTCGAGGAGCTTGGCAGTGAGGGCTGGGTGCGGTGGCGTGGCGCCGCTTCTGGTCTGGTGAACCAACCGTTGGTGTTGGAGCCACCGCAGGGCAAAGCCGCTCTCGAAGGCCACCGAGCTCGTGGTCTCGGAGGTGAGATAGAGGAGGGCGAGACGCCACCATGCGCGCGAACGGAGCGCGAGCGGCACCGCCGCGCTGAGATCTATTTCGAAGCGTGCAGTGAACGAGTCGGGCGTCCACGCTGCATTGGCAGGCTCGCTCACCACGCCGCCGCAGCTCGGCCCACTAGCTCGAGCCGTCGCGCCGCCGTCGGCACGTGTGCGGGCTGCGGAGCTGACTCGAGAGGAAGGCCCTGCGCTGGCATCTCTCTGGGAGGCCGCCGATGTGGGGCGCGACGGGCGCGAGGCGGCCGAGGGAGGTCGAGAGATCGCGGGAGATCGATAGATCAGGCCGACACCGTGGTGAGCGCCGGTCGGAGCCACGGTCGGAGCGGCGCTGCCTAAGGTGTGATACTGGAAGGCCGGGGGTGGCGCCGGACCGACAAGCGCGAACCGGGGTCTTGATGGCATGGCGCTTGACACGGCGGGCCGGCGCGGCGTGCTCGGGTGTTCGGGTCGCGGGTGCGCGGGCGGGAGTGGGATCTGCGGAGCTCCAGCCGAGATGATGGGCGGGGTGTCACCTCGGCAGTTGGCGACGCCCGTCGCGAGGGCCAATCGTGGGTCGTGGCGCGTGACGGTACCGCCCGTAGAAACCCGTAGAAGTGGGGCACCACGGCCAGCTCTCTCCGAGATAGACTCCGAGATGCTCCCGCCGATGAGTGCTATCGGCAAGGGAAAGAGAAAAAGAAAGTTCCCAGCCGCAGCCGCAGCCGCAGCCTCAGCCGCAGCCGTGCCACTCGCACTGCCAGCACTCGCAGCTGCAGCAGACGAGGCCGGTAGGAGCAAGCGCAGGCAGCCGCTCGCACAGAGCTCCAACCGGAGGCTCGCGCCGCCGCCCGTGAGCAGCTGTGAAAAGGTCATCTGGGAACCACCCGCGAGCAGCTGGACATCCTGCGCTCTGAAAAGGTCAGCTGTGAAGACCACTCCTTCCGCACTCAGCAGTGGCGGTTGCACGGTGCGCCGTTCAAACGTAGCTCGCTCCGAGCTGCTGCCCTCCGCCGCAGCGGCCGACATGCCGCCCGACACGGCGCGAAGCTTGCGATCTGCGACGTTGAAGAGCGATCTGAGCCTCGAGATCGCGTGGAGCTCCTCCTTCCGAGAAAGTGCCGCGCGCCCGACATGGCTGCCCGGCGCTCCCCCTGCGTCGTCGTCGTGGTCTGCTGCTGCAGCTGCGAGTTCCATGTCCTCTGGCTCCAGCGGGTCAAAGGCCACATAGGTGAGATCCGCGGCCTCAAGGTGAGACCCAAGGCTGGCCGCTCCCTTGGATGCCGAGATTAATGCCGTCTGTGTCCCGATCGCCCACTTGAACTTCTCATGGAGAGCGCCCTTGCCGAACTGGAAATTTCGAGGGGGCGCGGTAGGAGCGGAGGCAACGTCCATTTTTGATTTCGAGGGAAGGAAAGCTGCGGCCGGTGCGGGTGCGGGCGCGAGTGCTCGCATGGCAAGCGGTTCAAGGACGGATGGAGCGCCGTAGTGGGCGGTGGGAGCGCCGTAGGGAGCGCCTTTTCCGCGTATCACCGTCGCGCCCATCGCCGCCGCCCGCGCCATCGACACCGCCACTGCGGAGGGGTCTTCGCCGGCCTGCAGCTTGCGACGCGTGCGTCGGCCACGGTGAACGCTCTGCAGCCGCGCAGCTGCCTCCGCTTGCGCCTTGGCGTCGCGCTGAGCACGCTCTTGCAGAGCACCCATCCTTGTGCGGCCGAGCTCCTGCCGCGCCGCCGAGCCGCGCGTCTGCGCCTGCAGCCGAATCGCCGCGGCCTCCTCCGCGGAAAGCTTCGCCTTCCGAGGCGCCAGCGGCAAGTCCGCCGGAGGGCATGCAGTAGATGCAGTGGCCGCGGGCCTCGCGGTCGAAGAGCGTGCCGCATGGAGGGCCGTGCCGGCCGCCGGGCGCGGCGATGCCTTCCAAAACGGGTGGTCGGGATGCCTCATCACCGGGATGACGATCGTCGTCGGCTTTGGCATCCGGGGCGAGGCCGTGTGTGGCCGTGGCCGAGCTGCTCGTGGCGTCGGGGCCGTCACAAACTGGGCCGTTTGTTTCTCCGAGAAAGGCTTCTCCGAGAAGGGCTCAACTGCCGGCCCAAAGCGCCGCCGCCCTGCTGTCCAAGGTTGCAATCGCTCCATTGTCCAGCCCGTCATCGTGGCACCGCGTGGAGTTCTTGCCATGCGTCGTCGCTGCTGCAATGCGTCCTTGTTCGGCTCGACGGTAGGCTCAGTCAAAGCGCCACCTGTCGCCGACCCGGGCCGTGACCGGACGACGACACTGATGATGCTAGAAGGGGCCATCGCGGGCGCCATCGCAGGTGCTATCGCAGATGCCATCGCTCGCGTTGCGACCGTTGCAAATTACCGGTACACTAACGTTACTGTAGTGTTCACAGTGATTGAATCTCACAACGGAACGGTCCACAGGGGGTTCAGTCTTGGACGGACGAGCCTTCGACGTATCGCCGTCAAGTCAAGTCAGATTTGACTTGACTTATCGCCGTTTACCACACACTCACTCCCTCTCCACCAACATCGCGATTGGGTTGCAACAAGGAGACGATCCCGCCGTCTATGCCACCATCCCAGTTCCGCCGGCCTTGCCCTTCTTGTTGGCAAGTGCGGCCATTGGGTTGTTGCACTCCGTCAGCAGCGTCTTGAGCGACACCGTGGGCGGCGCCGAGCCGAGCGCGCTCGCCGACTTGTACAGCGTCGTCGCGAGCGCGCTCAGCTCGGCCAACGCGGCCTGCGCATGCGCGGGGTCTGTCCAGCCCAGAGCCGTGCCCTCGTGATACCCAGCGTCACGCAAAACCGCCGAGTGGTTTCCGTCAGCTGCGGGAGAGTTGCGCCAGACGGCTGTCCACGCGCCCAGGACAGCGCCGGCGCAGCGCGCCGAGTACTTATGTGCACCGGCCCGGGCACAGATGCCCGCGGTGCACGCAATCCACGCCCGGCGCGTCACATCACGGTCCATGGGCTCCCAAGCCTCCTCCTCCTCTTTGCACATGCGGGATCGCTTCGAGCAAGTGAAGTAACCTTCTCCGCAAGAGCGGCGCGTCTGCTCACCGCCGTACGCGTAGGTCGGCGCGGGCCGCGCCGGCATCGTCGGCAGACCGCCCCTCTCCTTGTGCCAAGGGCGGGCAAGCACGTCGGCGGCGGTGCAAGAGTCCTCCGCACAATTAGGGCGCATCGCGCGGCAGCCAGAGCGTTCATACGCGCGCCCTAGGGAGAAGTCGTGCCCGACCATCCCATCGAAGCGCAGAGGTGCGCGCAGCCCCCACACCTGCATGCAATTAGGAAGGCAACAATCCGAGGCCATCAGAGGCCATCTGAGACCATCCCCTCCGAGGCGCGAGGCAGAACGGCAGGATGGAAGAGGGGAGAGGGAAGGGCGGTCGCAAGGCAAAGGGTGGCGGGCGGCCTCGAGGCACAGGGCAACGCTGTGAAGTCATCCAGGGCAGCGCTGTGAAGTCATCCAGGGCAGCGCTGTGAAGTCGCCGAGGGCAACGCTGTGAAGTCATCCAGGGCCCGCTGTGCGCCACATACCATGTGAAGACCCCAGTAGGCGTGACCCATGATAGTGGGCCGACTGTTGCGCGCCGAGTTGAGATGCTCCTGGTTGAGCAGCGTATAGTTGGCGTACAGCTTCTCGTCGGCCACGGTGCCGAAGTCGTCCGCGGCTGTAGAGTCCGATGCAAACCACCAGTCGAGTAGGTAGAACTCCCTGGCGCGTGGTGAGAGGTCAGGCTGGCACGGGCGGTGCGAGGGGTGGCACGCGGTGGCTGCGGTGGGCAGCTGGCCGGCACTCGACTCGCCGCCGCAAGCGAGCTTCCGGAAGGCGCTCAGCTGCTTCTCAACGTCCGATTGGCGGTCGACGCCACGCGCATGCGTGCAAAATGTGGGCACAGTGAATGCATGCTGCGAGAGGTCGAGCCGGCTGAGGATCAGCGGGCGGCTCCAGAGCACGTCCCATCGCGAGACGAGGACGACGTCGTACTTGAAGCCGTGCCGGCCCTCATGCTTCGCTTTCAGCTGGATTGCGCGCTGTATACCGAGCAGATGGTTCGCCGTCCGCTCACACGAGTTGGCGCCACGTCCGACACCTCCGAATCCTGCGAACGGCGCGCCGTGAACGCCCGATCCGTCGCTCGTGGCGTCATGGAGCATCTTACCTACCGTTAGGCACAGCTGCCGGTTGCGCGCGCGCGGCTCCGCCTCGTGCACGCTCGCGCGCGGCTGCCAGAGTGCGTCCAGCGCCTGGCCGATCTCTGGGCTCCACGAGTGACCAAAGATGTCGATCGCCGCCTCAGCGCGGTTCGCCTCCACAATGTGGCGCGTGGCGCCCGCGTAGCAGATCACGGCCAGATCGATGGTAGGTTCCGCACCGTCGACTGCCCGCGTCCAGCCCTGCCCGCGGTCAATGCCGCCGAGCTTGCCATGAAGCACGAGTGCTGCGCGGAGCTTTCCGCTCGCCGCGACTGCCGCGCCGCCGCGCCGCTTGCCGCCGCCGCTGCCACGCGTCGCCTTGCCCTCGAATCCGCCGCTGTGACGTGTGCCGTTGCCGCCCGAGCGCACGTCACGCGTCGGCTTGGCATGAAGTAGTCTCGAGGACATCTTGCGCCTCCTCCGTGAACCTATGAATTCTCTTGACTCGTGCTAGACTTTCGGAAATTAATTTCCCAAAGTCGCCGCTCGTGGAGCCACACGAATACGTAAACAGCTAACAGGAGTCTCGTAACCCTAACACTAACCCTAATGAGGCCCCACACTCGCTCCCCTCTCGAAGGCCTCGTCGGCTCTCGAGGGACGGAAGAGGACAGGCTGCAGTGGGATTGGCCGTCTGTTCTTCGCTGCCCCCCCCATGCCCCGCCCGGTACTCTCAGGTCCCTTGGCTTGAGGCCCCACTGTCACCCACACTCGCTCCCCTCTCGAAGGCCTCGTCGGCTCTCGAGGGACGGAAGAGGAGGCTGCAGTGGGATTGGCCGTCTTCTTCACTGTGTGTTGTATCTGGGGCGATGTCGGTAGGCACCTGTCGCCTCCATGAGCTCGATCATGCCCTCGTCTATCCTTGGAGCGGGTTTAAAGGAAGCCGACTGTGGCTTTTGCAAGGCATCTTCAAGGTTGCTCAGGTCGAACGTGTCAGTGGTGGTGGCTCGACGTCGACGCCAAGGTAGTGCCGTGGTGGCAGCGGTGGTAGTGGCAGCGGACGCTTCCGCTGCGGCATCGGCCGCCGAGGACGAGGAAGACGGAAAAGCTAAGAAGCGGCCGAGCACGGTCTTCCCCGTGGAGGCGTCGGCAGGAGCCTCCGGAGTGGCGGCAGCAGCAGCAGCAGCAGCGGTCAACGAAGGGGGGGCCGCGCTGGGAGTGGCCGCACGCAGGCGTGCAGCGGCCGCCACGAAGTCAGGCGAGACGCGGCTGTACTTGGCTTGCGAGTATGCGAGCTTTTCGGCAGGTTTCGCATCCTTCGATGGCTTGCGCGGCAGGTTGAACTCGGCGAACGCGGCTGCCGCGACGGTGTTGCCCACCTCGCGCATGACGGCCAGCTCGGCAGGATACCAAAGGTAGGTCCCGGTGTCGATCGCCTTCGTCTGGCTCACATGTCGACCCATGTCGCGGTGCGTCTGCGCGCAGTCGATGCATATGAACACGCCATGCGGAAGCACAGCCCAGCCTGGCTTGAGCGCTGTGCAGTCGAAGCACGTCGAGTTGCATGGGAGGGCGCGGAGCTTATTCAACTCCGCGTGGGAGGCATGATCGTTCTGGCGCGCACCGTCCGTGAGCGCGGCGGTCTTGCCCTGGCGCATGTACTCGATGTATCCGATCTGGGACGGCAGGAGTTTGGCTGCAGAACTGCTTGCACCGTGCTGTTCCTGCTGCTGCTGCTGCTTGAACTCGAGCTCAGAGCAGCGATCGATGATCTCCTGCGCCAGCATCATCCGACGGTGCGTGCTGTAGCGCAGCTTCACCACCGACTGTGGGGGGGCAGCAAGCCCCCCAGCTATTCGTGCATGGGTTTGACGAGGATGACCTTCCGGCGTCTCCTTAATTCCGGCTTTTGTATTTATAGATTCGGGGACGCCGTCGGAGGGCTGTCCGCATTTGGGGATGGACTCGCATGTTGCGTCAATATGAAAATAATCAAATAGCGTCAGCTTTCAATGTGGCTATTTTAATCTTTTTGCGCACGTTTCATCGCGCTCATGCTCGGACCAACTTTTGGAGCGAATAATCAATAAAAATATTTCGCGGGGTGCGGCGTGTTCTCTCTTTTTGATCCGGCTCGAATCCGGCTAAACCCTCAACCAGTATACACTTACGACATCGTACGGAACAACGGAAGTTCGTCTGGTGTGTGCATGCCACCCGCCCGTCATAACGACAAGTGTGCCCATGCTCCATTGCTCCACAAGGCCGCACTCTCCGACATATCGCATTCATGGTGCATGGCAAAGTCATGGCGATCTCTTTCAATACATGCTCATGATCATGCTTTGGGGATGCACTCGCGGCGGCCTCTACACAGTATCGCGTTCGCCATATTCTGAGTGGCGTGCATCAGTCGCAGCAGCACGAGGCAATCGGTTCGCAGTCGCTCGTCCGCACAGGGCACTTGTGCACGTCGCCCCCGGGCGCCGCGCAGCATTCGCCGCCGATTTGGATGCAGTTGGCCTGCGCGAGGCCACGGATGCCCTGCGGCCGCGGCTCAGCAAAGAGGGCAGCCATGTCGAGCTTGGTAAACTGGCGCTGGTAGGCCTCGAGCGGCCCGGAAGAACCGTCGGGGCGTGCGGTGGCCACGTACATGGCCATGGCGCTGTGGTCATAGACGGCGATGTGCACGTCGCCCGTGCGCACGTACGAGGTGATGTCGGAGATGGTGATCTCGGGCGTGAGCTGCCCGTGGTACTTTTGGAGCTGGTGCGAGAGCATCGTGTTGTCGTTGGGACACAACCAGTCCATCCCCCAGTAGACGACGTCATTGATGGGCGGGTGCCACGTAGCGTTGTAGGTCCACACGGCGGGGTTCTCTGGCTTGAAGACGTTCGCCACCTTGGGCGAGTACTGGTAGCCAGCAAAGTCGTTGCTCTTGCCGTCGCCGACTCCTAAAAGGAGGTCGCAAGTTCGGGTCGCCTCAGTGATGCGTTTGGTGGCCGCACTGAGCGTGCTATCGAATTGGATCACATCGCGGATGAGGAAGGCGAAGGGGTAGCCCTTGGCCAGGTATGTCTCCGCCCCAAAGGACTCGTCGGGGAACGACACGCCGATCTCAGACATACCGATTTGCTGCTCACTGAAGCCGGTGATGGCGGCCATCCAGCCTGTGAAGCCGAGGTTGGCCCAAGCGTTGCCGTTGCCCGGGTTCGGGTGGTAGACGACGATGGTGGCAAAGTTTCGGAAGGGCCCATCGACGTCCCAGTCGAGCGCGCGCAGCTGCAGCAGCTTGCCGCCGCGGCTCTGCGTCGCGCTATCCTTAGCGCCGAACATGCTGCACGCGCCTCGAGTGATCTCGCCGAGCCAATGCACGTCGCGGATGTCGGTGACGCTCACGCCGGTGCTGTCGGCCAGGCCCTGAATCTCCTCCATCACATACGGCTGGATGTAGGGCGCGGTCTGGTGGTAGCTCAAGTTGAGCGCCGCCTCGAGGCCCATCTTCATCACTTCTTTCAACCCCTCGCAGCGAGTAGGGAACTGGGCGCACCACGTCGCGTTGGCAACGTTGTGCACAATCTGGCCCTCAAGGTAGTCGTACACCTCAGTGATGAATCTGGTGACCTTGGGACCCATGAGCTGCCCAACGGCGTACCCGTTCTCGTACGGGCTGCCCCACACGTGGATCAAGTCCTTCTTGTCGCCCTCCGGTCCGACCGTGTAGAGTTTGCCATTGGGCACTTGCTTCACGAATTTAGGCGGAGCTGTGTCGATCGGATTGAGGTTGCGCGGCCCGGGTGTCGCATCGCCATTGCACGCCGCACTCTCGCACGCGACGAACAGAGAGGCAATGAGCACTGCAAGCCGCATTTTTAGCTCACGGATTGTCGTCGGCGCCTCCGAGCCTCCATCCCACACGCCCATTTTCCTGATGAATCAACTTCACGCTTTCCCCACAGCACGCTCACAGCACGCTGCGTGACGATCGGCGCGACACACAAAGGCCATTCTTTCAGTCGCAAGAACCGCCGCAAGTGGGCCAAGCGGTGTAGTATTTCCGCGCTGTCGCCGGAGCGCGGAGCCACCCGTCAACGCGGTCGCGGACGGCCTGTCCCTGTGCGACCCCTCTGAAGCAAGCCAATTGAAGCAAGCCCGCAGAGAGCCGCCTACCAACTACACGTGACCACGTCTCACAATGTTGCCTATTCGAAACTCACAGCCGCACAGGTCACTCGCCCAACTCCGAAAGCCTTTCGAACTCCAGGCGCACGCCCCCGCACCCGCCCCCTATACCCACCCTCGTACCCTCCGCACAGGCACACGTAATTATGAACTCAACGTTGTGAAAGTATGATTCCACAGCATCAGCCATCAGCGGGCATTCAATGCTGCGGCCCTGCGGCAGCAGCACGATCGTGGCCCTCTCTTCCACAAACCCCAGCTACTCGCCAATAACACCCAAGGCCGGTGTCCTTCCGCCTCGATCAGTACCACGCGCCTTGATGAGCTCGGCGCAGATACAACCATGGTCTCGCCGCGGGGCGCGGCACATCTCATGTGCGGGGCTGAAATGGTTGGTCGTAGAGAGCATGCGCCGAAGGCTGTGCTCAATATATTGGTGTTCAATAGCCACGCTCTTTGATGAACTCGGCGCAGATATCGGGTGTGAGGAACATGCGGCGCGGCGTGCGATGCGCGGCAACGTTGCCCTCAAAGAAGAAGACGCCGTGCGGCGTGATCATCGCGTCCCAGCCGACTGTGGTGAGCCACATCAGCTTGGAGGCGGAGTGCGCGGCCACTGCCTTTTCGCACGCGAGCTTGACGCCGGGCAGCATCTTGCCGATCAGGTTGGACTTCTGCTTGGCAAAGTAGGGCGAGTACCAGGCGGTAGGCGCGACGATTGTCTCGCTCTCCACATCGACGACGTAGCCGGCGGTGCACGAGTGCGAGGACCAGCCCTCGCAGTCCGTCCAGAGCAGCACGGTAAGGACCTTGACCCCTTCCCTGGTGCGCATCGTGATGATGTCGAGAGAGTGCACGTTGCTGAAGCCGTCCGACGAGAGCACAATCGACTCCGTCGGCACAATAAACTCGGTCAGGATGGCCTTCTTGCCCTTGTAGGCGGGGTCAGCCTCGAGGATCGCCTGGATGTCCGCGAGCGTGTCGAAGTCACCGCCGGCCGCCTTGCCACGCTTGAGCTTCTTGTCGCCAATGCCCAGGTACGAGTCATTGATCTTCGAGACCAGGTCCGAGTTGCCGTACTCGGGGCCGGGTCCTTCGGCCTTGGCCTTCTCGCCATCCCAGCTGGCGAGCTGGCGCGGGCGGCGCGCCTCCGCCTCGTCCAGCAGCCCGAGCCAGTACTCCTTGTTGCAGATCCAGTCGTACCATGTATGCGCCAACCCGTCGCGGTCGGTTCCAAACTGCAGGAACGAGCCGCAAAAGACCGAGTTGGCGATGTAAAAGTCCCAGAAGAGCGAGGCGATCAGGGTGTCTGGGCGCACGAAGAAGACGCGACCGGGTCCCTTCAGCTTCCAGTCCGTCTCCGCCCATGGCATCTTCTCGTTGATGCGCTTGAGCAACTCCATGGCGCACAAAGCAAAGGGCAGCACCGGCAGGTTGATCGTGAGGAGCACGCCGAGAATCTTGCCAAACCAGAGACTGTTGTAGCCCCATGCGAAGTAGAGCAGCGAGAAGGGCCGCAGCAGCAGGAACCGGTAGAAGGCGTACAGCGTGAGGCTCAGCCGAGTCACAGTGTCGAGGATCGAGAACCACCCGCCAGCAGGCGGCGCGGCGTGCAGGCACTTGTCATAGAGTGCTCCCGCGGTGACCGAGCCAGAGCCCGGCATCGGCGACTGCGGCACCTGACGAAGCGACGGCGAAGTCGCAGGTGAGCGACGCTGAGAGGAGCGTGATTGATTCGAGGGCGCGCTCAATGGTGGTGGGCGTGCCGTTCATGGGGGAACTTCGCACCTTCGTGCCGTTTCCCGACCTGGACGGCATGCCGATCGTATTCTGCGAGGGGGCGCGGTGGCAAAAGTGAGCTTTCGCTCGCCTTCACTCTCGCAAGTAGGGGCAGCTGAAGCGCGCCGGGGAGTCCGACGGACCGCTGAATCGCAAATGCACAAATGCTAAACGTGGGCACCTTGTGATGAACGAATTCATTTGCACGGTATATTCATCCCGAAAGCCAACGCCTTCCTGGACTGATCTGTCTGTCCTTATAATCATATGTAATCACATTTGAGAAGATGACAAACACTGATGAGGATGATTGCGTGACAAAGTTTGGACAGGTGAAGGGTTCCTGTCCAGCCGGCTGGCTGCGCTCACGCACAGTCCGACGCTCCCGCGTCAGCGATGTTCAATTTTGCCAACCCCAACGCTGCACGTAAATGGGAGCAGGCACACAACAAAAACGAGGCCAAGAGGCAGCAGGTGCCAGAGGCCGCGGCACAGATCCGAATGGCCGCCGAGGCGCAGATGGCCAAAGGAGCCTCATCGCTGAGCTCCAGCGCGCCTAAACCGCCACCGATGGTCGCGGTGCCCATGGGCGGTGCAACGAGAAGCAGTGACTCGCCCGGATCGCCTGACATGCCCGTTGGCGGGCAGTCAGCTCGCGACTCGGTGCCGCGCACGGCGGCATCGTCAATGCGCAGCCGCTCGCCACCGCTGGAGACGCCGGTGACCCGCGCGCCGCCGGCCGCCTCCGCGTCGACCGCCTCCAGCAGCACGGGTGCCAGGCTGGCGGGCAGCGGCCCCACGTCAGCAGCCTCGTCGTTCGGCCGCGGGTCGGCACCCTCGTTTGCTCCGTCGCCGCCGCTGCTGCCATCCGCGTCCAGTTCGGCCGCCAAGAGCGGCCCCACGTCGGCAGCCTCGTCGTTTGGGCGCGGCGGTTCGGCACCTTCGTTTACGCCCACTGGTCAGCCGACGTTACTGGTGCCGGGAGTGATGCCGGGCGTGATGCCGGGCGCTGCGAATGCGGAGCCTCAGAGCGTGGACCATCAGACCGACGAGGCGCGCAGGCGCGAGCAGGAGCAGCAGCGGGCCGAGCGCGAGGCGGCTGAGGCGGCTTCGAAGCGAGTGCAGCAGCAGCGCGAGCAGCAGCGCGAGCAGCTACGCGAGCAGCAGCAGCAGGCCGAGCGTGAGGCACAGGCTCGTGCACGAGAACAGGAACGTGCCAGAGAGCGCGAGAAGGACGATGCTAAGGCCAAGGAGGAGACCGAGGCTCTCCGCGTCGAGGCCGAGGCCCATCGCAAAAAGCAGCAGGAGGCAGCGAAGGAGGCGGCCGCGGCCGTGGCCATCGCGGCCGCGGCCGTCAAGGCCCCACTTCCCATCGCCCCGAGCGTTGGCGGCGTGGCAGGTGCACCCCAGGTGCGGCGCCCGGCCCAGGCGATGACCGACTTGATGGGGCGCGAGCTCGGGCGCTTCTCTCCGGCGCTGCAGACGTCGGTGACGCACCTGCGCCGCCTCTCCATCCGCATCGGAGGCGCGCGCGAGCTCAAGGTTGGTCCCGACGGCAAGCTGCGCAACGACAGCGGCGCCGGCGCAACGAAGCCGGGGCAGCTGCGCCCGTACGTGACCGCCTTCCTCGTGGGCTCCACCGGCAAGCGGCTCGAAGGGCGTGGGATGGTCCTCGAGACGAGTGCGCCCAAGCCGCACCTGAGCGCGCTCGAGTCGTCGCCGGTGTGGAACGAGCGGCACGTGATGCCTCTTTCCACCGAGGCGCTCGCGCAGCTCAGCGGCCACCTGACCCCGCAGGGCTCGGCGGCGGCGCTCGGCGGCTCGTCGGCGGCGCTCGTGCTCGTGCTCATGGACGCGGGCTCCGGGCGCACTGGCTGGCTCGGCGGCGCGCTCGGCGGCGCGCGCCCCGACGTGGCGCTCGCTCAGGCACGTGTCGAGTGGAACCTGCTGGCGACCTCGAACATGTTCGAAAAGGAGTTCGAGCTCCCCCTGCTGGATGAGTTCGGGCGCAAGACCGGCGCGACCCTCTCGGTGCGGGCCGAGCTCGTCGACCTGCAGGCGTGCCAGACGGAAATCTCGACGCTCAACGCGCGGCTCAGCGGCGCTCGACAGGCCATTTCACAGCTCGTCGAGCAGCGGCGCGCGGCGGACGTGCGGCTCGGTCACGAGGTGCGCATGATGACGACGGAGATGGAGCTCGATGCACGGCAGGCGGCCTCGAGCGAGGCGGCGGGGATCATGCGCGCCATGCAGTCGCAGCTTCTCGAGTTCGTCGAGGCGGAGGAGAAGCTGTGCTCTGACGTCGAGGCTCAGATGGAGTCTGAGATCGGAGAGAGCCTGGGCGCCCTCGACGGTGCCGTGGAGGCGAGCGCCGAGCTGTTGCACCCCGAGAAGGGATTCTATGCGGCCGAAGCGCCCTTGTTGCACCAGGCGATTGCATTCGGACTCAAGACCGGCACGTCGGAGCTGATCTCGTACGCGCAGCAGGCTAGCCTGCGACTCGTGCGGATCGTGGGCGATGGGCACTCAGCCGCGCTCAGCTTGTGCGAGGCGCGGCTGCACCAAGCGACCGACTATCAGGTCTTCCTGCATCGAGAGGCGATGGAGCGCGCGCGCGTCGCGGCTGCGGTCTGGTCGGGCATGCCGGCAGCCATGGTGCGGGAGGAGCTCGCACATGCGCAGTCCAGCTGGAGCGTCCGCCAGCAGGGATTGCGCGCGGAGGCGCTTGCGGCGGCGGCCATGATGCACGGGGCCCTCGTCGAGCTCAAGCTTGGCCACGACGACGAGGGCGTGGTCCGTCGTGAGCGGCAGCAGAGGAACGACGAGACGCTGCGCGCGATTCTGGGTGACTTCGTCACGTGGATGCATGCAGAGACGGCGAGGGCGCAGGCGGAGCACGACGAGGCGGCGAGCCGCTTCCAGGAGATCACCGCCGAGAAGCTCGGGGCGCTCGAGCGCATCGGTGAGGGGCGTGTGGCGCTGGCGAAGGCGGGGCTCGAGCGCATCGAGTCCGTCGTGGCCGAGTCGGCGTCCGCGTCCGCTGCGGAGGCAGCGGTGTGCGACCAGATCGCCGCCGAGGAGGCTCGTACCCGCGTGCTGCTGCTTGAAGAGGTGCACGGGCGCCGTCTGAATGTCATGTGCCGTTGGATCGCCGACACCGAAGAGGAAGCGCGCGGGCTCGCCGAAGCCGCCCAGGTGCAGGAAAAGGCCGCCGCGGCCGAGGCGCGCAAGGTGGGCGATGAGCTCGGCGCGATCTCGCAGGTCGAGGCGAGATCGCGCGATATGGAGGAGCGCGCGCGCCGCGAGCACATCGAGGCTGTGGCGCGCATGCACGCCGAGGTGGGGCCTCAGTTTACGCGCCTCGAGGCGGCGTATGAGCACAAGATGCACGCGATCCGTGCCGAGCTTGCCGCCCTCTCGTCAGCCGCGATCAGCGAGCACGTGTCCACGGTGCGGGGCAACATGTCCGAGGTGGTCGAGCTCGCATCGAGATTGCGCGCCAAGTCGGCGGCCCGACGCGCCGACGTGGGTGCCAAGCTGCTCGTGATGCACCTCGAGCACATTGAGCAGTCCTCGATTGCGAACGCCATCAAGCTGCAGGGCGCGTACGAGGAGGCAGTGCACAGTGTGCGCCTCGCCCATTTCAAGACGGGTACCGCGACCGAGATCTCGTTGTTGCGCCAGCGCCACCAGACCCTCACGGCCTTCCACGGCATCGCGTCCGGCGCGTTTGAGGCCTCATGGGAGCGCGAGCGCGCCCAACTGCTCGCCGAGAACGCCGCCATCGAGCTGGGGCGCCACGCGTTGGTGCGGCAGCACGTCGCGCTCGCCGAGAGGCAGACGCTGGACCACTACACACTGATGGCAGAGCAATATGACAAGTGGGCCGACGCCGAGGCGGCCGACGTGGCGGCACGCGCCGCAGCCGAGGCGCGGCTCGCGCACTGGCGGCGAGAGGAGCCCGGCCGCACGCGCGCCGAGCAGGTGGAGCTGCATCGACGCGGCGTGCTGAGCGGCAGCGCGATGCTGCAGGCGGAGACGGAGCGTTTCGTCGCTGCGCGGCGGGAAGCTGCCGAGGCTGCGACCATTCGCATCGAGGAAGAGACGGCGCTTGCGGATGAGCTCGTGCGCTCGGCGCAGCGCGAGTGGCGGCAGCAGGTGCGCGAGGGGATGCTTGCAGATACGGAGGCGCATCACGAGGGGCTCCTGGCCTCCGAGTTGCTGGCACACTCGGAGGCCATCGAGCGTGCGGACGCGACGGTGCGCCGCATGCACGAGCTGCGCGAGATGACGAGCGCGGCGCTCGACGGGCGTGCATTCCGTCAGCTGCTCGCGCGCCAGCAGCACGAGACGATCGTGCGGATGGCCAATGAGCGCGCGGATCGCGCCGTCGCCAAGATGAAGGCCGCACACGAGGCGGCGAGGCGGGTGGCGGACGAGACCGTCACGAAGGTGGCGGCGGCGGAGGAGAAGGCGCATGAGGCGCTGCTCAAGGCGGCGGCCGAGTCGAGCAACCTCCTCGAGCAGCACTGCTCGCTCCACAGCGCGCGGCTCGAGAGGGCGGCGCGGGAGCGCCATCAGAAGGCGATGGGCGCGTACGATGCCGCGCGCGCGTCGGCGGGTGCGGAGCTGCGGCAGGTGCGCGCGGCCGCGCTGCGGGGCCAGGACGCCGAGCTGCAGCTGCAGGCCGAGGAGGAGGAAGCGCTCTCGGCGCAGGTGGCCGCCGTCGTCGCGAGCGCGCGCGTCGCCCACGCCGAGACGCTCGAGAAGACACACGAGGCCATGGAGGAGCTCACCGCCGCGTGGCTCGCGGAGCACGAGGCGTCGTTCCGAGAGGGCGAGGCGTCCGCTATCGAGTGGCAGGCCAAGAGCTCGGAACGATTCGTGCGCCAGCTCGCGTCGACCTGGTGCCGGCAGCGCGTGCACTACGCCAACCTGTGCCGTGATCTGCAGCGCGCCCGCCGCGACGCCTTTGAGGGGCGCCGTGCCAAGCGCGCGGAGGCGATGTACCGGCTGGAGGGATCCCTGGCGGCAGAGCAGGCGGAGACGGATGCGGCGACGGTGGCGGCGCGCCGTGCGCTCGCGCAGGAGGCGCGGCGGACGCCCGCGAAGGTGATGCACGCCGCGCAGCGCGCGCTCGATCACTTGGCAGTCAAGAAGATCACCAAGACCGTGGCGACCCTTGAGCGCCGGTATCAGATGGCGGTCAAGGACGAGAAGGCGGTGGTCGACGCCGTCAGCGCTCAGCTCGACGCGTCCACGCGCTTGACGGCCGAGCAGCTCCAAGAGCTCTCCGCCGCCGGCACCAAGGCCGTGGGGCCCGCGCCGGGCGCCTTCGTGACACAGGTGCTCGGCGGTGCGCTCGCTTCGACGGCGCCCGACAAGGCAGAGTGGCTCGAGCACTGGGAAGCGGAGGAGGCGGGGGCGATGCGCGACGCCGTCGACAAGGCCGTGGCCGACGGCCTGCTCGCCCGGCGCGCGCGCGCTCGCGAGGCGGCGCTCGACGACGCGACGCGCGCCGCGGCGCGGGAGGCCACCGAGCGGCGCAAGGCCATGGCCGAGGCGGTGCAGCGGCTCCAGGCCGACGATGCCAAGCTCGAAGCGGAGTCGGCCAACCCGCTCACCCTGCAGAAGGAGCACGTGGCACAGTTCGAGGTGGCCTGGGACGCGCGTGCGCTCGGCCAGCACGCCGCGGCCGAGGAGCTCATGCGCTTCTACACGAACAATGCGAAGCGCGTGATGCCCGAGGCGGCGGCCAGACGCGAAGCATTCACAGCGGCGCGTTTCACGCCCGAGACGAGCCTCGAGGCGGCTTTCGTCGCGTACGCCACGCGTGCGCAGGTGCAGCGACTTGTCGCGGACGAGGCGCTCGAGTCCGAGGCGGCCTTCTACCAGGCGAGCCAGGCGCTCGAGGCGCGCCACGCGGCCGAGCTCGCGCAGGTCATTAAGGAGACGCGCGCGAGACGCGAGGCGCAGCTCGAGCGCGAGCTCGAGCGCACGGCATCGCAGCTCGACATGCAGATCGTCAAGCTCAGCGGGCCGCAGCTGGTCCATGCGACTGTGGCGCTCGCAGAAAAGGCGGCCAACGCCAACGACCGCGCGAGCCTCAAACGGCTGCAGACGCACTACCAGCTGCTGAACGCAGCCAAGGGGGCGGCCAAGGAGGCGCTCGCCTCGGCGCGCTCGGCGGGTGCGCTCAATACGGCGCGATCTCGCCTCGAGCTCGCGCTGGCCGAGGCCGAGACGCGCGTGCGCCACATTGAGCGCCAGGTGGAGGAGTATGGCGGCTCGCCACTCTCGTCGATGGCACCGCGGCCGCTGCCCCCCTCCCCACCCTCGCCGATGTCGCCCGGAGAGTCGTCGCGTCCGTCACTTGTGCCGTCCGCGCGCCCGGCGCCCGGCGCGAAGCCCCCACGGCGCAAGGCCGCCGACGAGCTCGCCAAGAAGCGTCAGGAGATCGCCGAGGAGAGCGACGAAGCCACGGGCGCGACGCCCTCGAAGAGTGCAAAAGGCGGGCGCGCCGCGAGCGCCGGCAAGCAGCGGCCTGCTCCGCCCAGCCCCGCAGCTAAAGCCTCGCCTGCTGCCTCGCCTGCCAAGAACAAGGCGCCCGGCGGCGACAAGGGCGCAGCGCGCGCAGCGAGCGCGCCCAAGGTGCGCCCAGGCAAATGAGATCGATCGAACAATAGAGAAGAACCCGCGGCGCACGCTGGCCACCCAGGCGGACTGCCAGAGTGGAGATCGCGCGGCTGTGAAGGGCGTCGCCCACTCATGGAACCTCGGCTTGCCCTTAGTTCGTTAGCGATCATCTTACCGTTTTTAGCGAAGATGCATGATGCGGGCCATGATCCGATCGATGATGCAGGCGGTTCGGCAGCGGCGGATGCATGCACGCGTCCATCGAGAGGTGTGGGCGCAGGGTGTGTGCTCATTATTACAAGGATCAAAGTTGAAAGTAGCTCACGCCTGATTACCGTACATTTGAATCAAGCATTTACTCGCCGAGAAAACTCGCACGTCGCAGGGTCGAAGCACGAAGCTCGACTTCCTACCACACCGCACACGCGCGGTCAGGTCCGGTGGACCGGTCGCTCCTGCCCTCCTCCGTCCCTTGACCTTCGTTCACGCCACACCGCGCGCCGCGCACCACCAGATCCTCTACTCCCGTCCGTTTCGCGTTTGGGCCGCACGCGTCTTCGACTCCGTCACCGTCTGCATCCGCTCCCTTCTTCAATCCTGGAGCTGGACATCCGGTCTCAGGTCGCGTCTCAGCTCCGGCTGCCCCTACCCCTGGAGCGCTCGCCGTGCTCTCTTTCTGGTCCTCGTCGCCGGTCTAATAATAATAATGATAGCGATAGCGAAGGATGGCGCTGGGAGGCACTCCAGCAGACCTCAGAGAGCTGTCTTGGAATCTCGCAGGCAGCTCGATGGACGTCATCGAGGAGCAGCCACGGAAGGCATCATCACCGAGGTTCAAGAGGCCAGCGGGCAGCGCGATTGACGTCATCGAGGAGCAGTCGTAGAAGGCGCCCCTGCCGAGGCTCGTGAGGCCGGCGGGCAGCGCGATCGACGTCAACGAGGAGCAGCCACCGAAGGCGTACTCACTGAGGCTCGTGAGGCCCGTGGGCAGCGCGATCGATGCCATCAAGGAGCAGCCGTAGAAGGCGCCCCCACCGAGGCTCGTGAGGCCGGCGGGCAGCTCGATTGACGTCATTGAGGAGCAGCCCTGGAAGGTGCGCGCACCGAGGCTCGTGAGGCCGGCGGGCAGCGTGATGGACGTCAACAAAAAGCAGAAAGTGAAGGCGAACCCACCCAGGCTTGTGAGGCCGGCGGGCAGCTCGATAGACGTCATCGAAGAGCAGCCAGCGAAGACGCTCAACCCGAGGCTCGTGAGGCCGGCGGGCAGCTCAATTGACGTCATCGAGGAGCAGTAGTAGAAGGCGTACTCACCAAGGCTTGTGAGGCTGACGGACAGCTCGACTGACGTCATCGAGGAGCAGCCCTGGAAGGCGCGATCGGGGAGGCTTGAGAGGCCTGCGGGCAGCGTGATCGACGTCATCGAGGAGCAGCCAGCGAAGGTGCCCGTACCGAGGCTCATGAGGCCGGCGGGCAGCTCGATTGACGTCATCGAGGAGCAGCCAGCGAAGGCATACTCACCGAGGCTCGTGAGGCCGGCGGGCAGCGCGATTGATGTCAACCAGGAGCAGCCCTTGAAGGCGCCATCAGGGAGGCTAGTGAGGCTGGCGGGCAGCTCGATCGACGTCATCGAGGAGCAGTTCTCGAAGGCGCGCTCGCCGAGGCTCGTGAGGCCGGCGGGCAGCGCGATTGACGTCAACGATTCGCAGCCATAGAAGGCGCCATCACCGAGGCTCATGAGGCCGGCAGGCAGCGCGATCGACGTCATCGAGGAGCAGCCACAGAAGGCGCCCTTGCCGAAGCTCGTGAGGCTGGCGGGCAGCTCAATCGACGTCAGCGAGTCGCAGCCACAGAAGGCGCCCTCGCCGAGGCTCGTGAGGCCGTCGGGCAGCTCGATCGACGTTATCGACGTGTCCCCACGGAACGCGCCCGGCGGCACGCACGCCTCGCCGTCACGCAGCGCGCACGCGGCGAGCAGCACATCCATCGGCACCTCGCCCTCGCCGCGGATGCACGCGCGCACCCCCACCATTGGATACGGCGGCGGACCCTCTTCATCTTCCAATTCACCCGAAGACTCCACTTGCCTCAGCGTGGCCACGTCCACATCGAAACCGCCCAGCCCCGTCACCTTTGCAAGGTTGGGCAGCCAGCACGACGCGTCGGCCGCGTCGGCGATGAGGCGGCCGGCTGCGCGGCTGTCCGAGAGGTCGAGCTCGGTCACCTCGACGAGGTTGCTCGTGAGCGGCAGGCCGACGCGTGCGCACAGCCGCGCGCACAGGACGCGCCGCGCCCGCGCGCGCCACGCGAGGCTCACACCCTTGAGCGCGCGCAGCGTCGGCACGTCGGCGTCCGCGAGGGCGTCCTCGAGAACGTCCTCGTTGACGAGCTGTGTCGAGAGCCAGCACACGGGCGCTGGCGGTGTGGGGTAGTCAGTCGCTCCCGGAGCAGTGGCGTCGTGCTGAGCGTCTTGCGTGTAGAGGGGCTCCTCCGTCGCCGCCTCCCGCTCCGCCTCGGTGGGCAAGTCGCACACGACACCCAGCAGCCGCCCGAGCTCCGGGCCACTCTTGCCGGCGAGGTGGCCGGTGCACAGGGAACGTGAGAGGAGTCGGAGAAGCTCATCGTCCACGTCGAGAAAGTGCGCGCCATGCAAAAGCTGCGCGAGCTGTGCGAGCGAGCACCCCTCCAGCGCCCCGTACTCCTCTTCACCGCCCTCGGCGACGCGCGAGAGCGTGCGGAGCGCAGCCGCAGGCACCAGAGTGGCGAACGCCCCCTCGGCGCCGCCCGTGTCGCTCACCCAGTTGGCCAGCGCCGCCGATCGCGCCGCGGCCGAGCGGGACCACGCGACCTCCTCGCCCTCGGCGCTTCGCACCCTCACATCGCCGTCGTCGCCGTCGCCGACAATGCGCCGCATTGCCGCCGCCGACGCGCGCCATTTCTGTCTCGAGTCACAATGAGACTGACGAGACTTTCCATTTATGGGGGTCGGAGTCTCGCTGTGAAACACACAACAACCCCGGACCCCAACCGCTATCGCACGGGGGTAGGCATGGCCGACACAGCCTGCTAGCGTGTCTCCACGGGACCTGTGGCTGTGCGTCTTGCCGAGAAGGCAATTTAACGTGAACGTGAACACAGCCTGCTAAACTCATCCTAAGGTTTAAGCTAAAACCGTGCAAGCTGCGTGATAAGATCCCGCCCGTGTTAGGGCTGGTGAGTGGTGTTACCCCGGCGATGATACACACGTCAAATCTCAAAAATACATCAAGGAGCACTCCTCTCTCCACTGACTCCAAGACGCGGACGTTGGCAACTTGAGACGTTGAAGATACATACGGTAACATTTGTTTCTTGCACTACGGTGTATCATAGCATAGCCACGCCGGCCTAGAAGTGGACGCTCCCTTAGAGCTTAATAGACCCAGATCGACTAGTTGACAGACTAACACACGAAGTTACCGGCAGTGCACGGGCACAGTCACTTCGAGCTCGGCATGCTTGATGCTTCCTCCAGAGCAGAGACGCACACTCTCCTTTCCGCGTTGGCGATCGCCTTCTGGCGCCTAGGTCGCTCCTACTGCGTGAGCGGCTCGCACACATCCATATTGATCGCTGCACCAAATTTGGCGGCGAAGGACGACTTTAGGCTGTGGCGATCATGGTCGCGATGGACCTTGAGCGCCGCCTGCACCGTTGTGAGCTCTGCGCGTGCGGTTCGGTCCTTGGGGTCCAGCTTGCACGCGCCCAGCAGGTCTGACTCCGCCATCGAGAGCAAGCCCGGTTTGCCCGAACCCATCCTGCTGCGCGCAATGCCGCGCCGAAGGAGCGCCTTCGAGTTTGCCCTGTCGAGCTCGATTACCTTTGAGGCGCTCAAGTCGGCGGACTCCCAATCCTCGAGCCTGATGAGTGCCGCGCATGCGTTGTTATGCAGCGAGATGAGCACCTGATTGACGAGCTCCTCGTCTGCCTCCAACGGCGGCGAGCGCTTCACTGCCTCGATTCCCTCATGGTATGCGGTGATAGCCGCTGCATTGTCACCTGCTTTGAAGTGCGCGTTGCCCACAGCTTTCTTCTGCTCTATTTCCTCAAGCAGAGACGTGGACGTGCCGTCGCGTCGGTAGTGCACCGTCGTCCCTGGAGGTGAGGACAGAGGGGAAAGGTGAATCTGCCGCGGATGAGAAAGGCTTGGGGGTTCCATCTTTTTTACCGCGGGGGTGTGGAAGTAAGTTCTCTTCATGTTAATACACACAACACGTACAGATCAAAGCACAGAAGAGAGGACAATACAATACAAGTTCTCTTCATGTTCACGACTCCATAATTATGCGCATCATTTTCCGAGACCCCGCTCGAGTTGCCTTTTGACGTTTTGAGGAAGATCTTGGTCCTTGATCCAGGTCCTTGAAGATGGTGGTCCAGAAGAAAGGGTAGTAGGGTACTACGTACTAATGGCGCTCTTCCTCGCGGCGGCTTTCGCCCAGGAGCTAGAGCTCTCGCACGGCTGGCCAGAGGGAAAGACCATCGCACCAGTGCGCGTTCGAGCCTCGCGTGTGGGCTCCTGCGTCCTGGCGCCTGGGGACAACAATGAGTAGCTTTCTAGCTATACAACCTATATACAATACAGGTGTTACAAAGTGTTACAGAAACGTAAACAGAAACGCGTACAGAAAGCGGCCCACGGGACTCGGGTGTCAAGGGAGTGTGTGACTCTAGTGTGTGACAAATATGAAATTCATGGAGTCAAGACAAGCCCGGCTACCTTGTACACCCGTTACTATGGTATGTCTACTAGGTACCGTTGCGGTCACTATGGTATGTTCCTCTACTACAGTGGATACTACTCGCCGCTGCGTGTAATGGGCGGGAATGGGGCGCTGACTAACCATTTACTGTTCGGTGGAAAGGGAACCTATCATGGGTCGGATGCCCGCCACTGCATCGACGTCGTCGCCGCCAAGGTAGAATGCAAGCATGTCCTGCACGTCCGTTGCGGGCGAATCCACTGCGACCCTCCCTATGTGGTGGGCCTCGGGCACACCTGTTCTCGGGAGGTGCTCCTCCCAGAAGAGCACTCGCAGAATCTCGTCGAGAGAGCGATGCTCGTCGAGACGTGGCGCGCGGCGCAGGGGCAAGGGCTTGATCACCTTGCGGTGGAGTGCCATTTGCATCACCTCGAACAAGTCCTCAGGTGACTCGGGGCTGGGAGCCTCGACGTCTGCTGCGAGCGACTCCAACCAGCTGGGTGAGCTCTGCAGTACGGCGAGCAGCGTCGCGCGCTGAGACCGTGTCAGACTGATCGACGCCTCGCTCGCACCCGCTGTGGCCGCAACCCTGCGTGGCTCGCTGTGAGAGAACGCCATCAAGGTATCGGAGATTCTCGCCGCTAATTCCCCGATTTGGAACTGACGCGTCAGTCGAAGCGTAGGGTGAAACTTCGGCAACAAACTCACGAAACATAGGGAACCTTAGCGCTTCCCAACCTACCTAATTCACGTCGCGACTAATAACTCAACTTTGGCGACTCTTTGGCGGGAGCCTATCGGGGCGTCGAGAGCCACACCGACGCCCATGGCGTCACGCTCGCTCCTGGAGCACCCCGATGCAGGACTGCTCCACTGTCGCCTAAGCATCCAGCTGAAGCTCGTGCGTGACGTGGCCATTCCGTTGGGTGCCTTTTCAAACATAGTGTGCACGATGCACGCGCCGCTCCTGCCGCGCTGCTCTTCGGGCGCTGCGAGCAAGCGGCTGGTCCGCACGTCGCCTCCGGTGCTTCTGCCGCGCCATGGCGAGGTTGCGCTGCCCTGGCCTGGTTGCACGCGCGACTTTGCGGTGCGCGGCATCGACGAGCTCCTTCCGGCGCTTGCTGAGGAGCCGCTCGCCGTCGAGCTGTGGCACCATGACAAGTACACGCAGAAGGTGCTGCTCGGCGTGGCGACCGTCGACGTGGCCGAGGTGCTCAGCGTGCGGCCGATCGCGGACGGCGAGCGGACCGCCGCGCATCGGCAGGAGCAGACAGTCTCCTTCGTCGCGCCCGCCACAGTGCCTGCAGAGCTCTCCTCGCGACGGAACAGGCATGAGCACATCAGCGGTGCGCAGGTGGCGCTGCTCGACCTCGTCTTGCGGCTCGAGCTCATCTCACCACGAGCGCCCTCGGAGGCGCCGCTGCAACCAACGCGTCGCGCGGTGGATGGTGCCGGAGCTCATGCCTCGCGCGGCTCGCGCAGGAGTGCGAGAGGCAGCTCGATGATCGATGACGACATCGACATTGTCGGGATCAGCCGGCGCCGCGACGGCGAGGGAGCCTCGGCGGCGGTGCCCGCGGCGACGGCGGCAGAGGCAGCGGCAGAGGCGGTGGCTCGGCTCGCCGAGTGGCGGCGGCGCGAGCACGCCAAGTGGAAGGCGGGCCTCGAGAAGGTCGAGGCGGCGCGGCTCGAGACTCTCGCGCGAGAGTGGTCCATACTCGAAAAGAGACGCGCGGCCGAGGCGAGAGCGCAGTGCCGCGCGATGGCCGAGGTGACGAAGGCCCTGCAACAGAAGCTGCGGCTGCTCGAGGCGCACGAGGAGACCATTGAGCAGACGGCCGAAGAACTCCAGCTGCGAGGCGCCGCTCTCGAACGCCATAGTGAGAACGAACGGGCAGAGCTCCTCTCGAGAGCGGAGAGGGAGCAAGCCGCACTTCGAACGGAGCGCGATGCGCTCGCGGCGCAGCTGCGTGCGGCGCGCGAGCACGGAGCAATGCTCGAGCAGCGCAACCTCGAGCTCAGCGCGCTCGAGTCCAAGGCAGAGACTGAGGCCATGGTGTGGAAGGAGGCCCATTCGAGCGCGGCGAAGGCGGCGATGGTGCTCGAATCGGATAAGGGACAGCTGGCTGCTCGACTGGAACAGGAGCAGCAGGAGCGGCAGGTTCTCAAGGAGGCCGAGGAACGCCGTCGCAATGAAGAGCGCAAACGGCTCGCGGCCGAGGCGAAGGCGGCGGCTGAGGTGAGCAGGCCCATCTGATCGCCCATCTGATCGCCCATCTGATGGTCTCTGATGACTTCTGAGTGCCTCCCACATCAGGCGGCCAAGGCGATGGCCCAGCTGCCCGAGCGCCTCGCCAAGGCGCGGCGCGTGCTCGCGTCGGCGAATGCCTACGAAGTGAGCGAAGTACGCTTCCGCGGAGCAGCAGCAGCAGCAGCAGCAGCTGCAGCTGCAGCAGCAGCAACCGAGGAAGCAGCAGCAGCAACCGGTGAGCCGGCCGAGGATGATCCCTCATGGTGGCTCGGGGCGCGCTCCGTCGAGGGCAGTGCTCCGAGGCCGATCGCGCTTGACGAGGCGCAGGCCGTGCAGCAGCGGCTGCGCGAGCACGCCGATGACCTACGGGAGGAGGCACGACACATCGAGCAGTTTCGTCAGGCGCTCGCAGCGCGCCAAGGGGAGAGCGCCGGGGGCGGGGGGGCGACGCCGTCGGCATCGCAGGCGAGTCGCGTGACATTCGCGCCCACACCAAAGTCGACTGCCGGCCGCTCGGCGCGGGAGCAACTGTTCCAGCAGGCGTCCGCTCCCTTGCTCCCAGCGCCGACGCCAACGTATAACCTGCGCAGCCTCGCCGATAGCCTCGAGCACGAGGAGACGTGGTGGGAAAGGTATCGGCGCGACGTGCTCATGGGGGCGGAGGCGGCGGTGGCCGAGTTGGAATAGTCAGTCAATCAGTGCGGTCGGTCGGGTTGTCGATTGTCTCTAACTACGGAACACTTCGACGTGACACGTGAGCAATGACGTCCGCCCCGGGGTCTCTCAGGGGGTCACGTCTATCTCAGCTCCTGTCCCGCGCGGGGGCCGCGGACGCTCGGGCACCGCGCGAGTCGACAGTGCGTGCGTGCCCCATGGCGCGTGCCCGTACGTTTGCCTCGCCAGTCGCCTCCGGCGTTCGGTCTTCCCGTTCGTTCGGGTTATTCGACCAGCCTATACGCTCACGCACTATATACTACCTACTACGGAGGCTATATACTGTAGTACTATTCTAGGCCCTTCAACGAAGGATCCTCGTCGTTCACGGTAGCACGTACCGCCTCGAGACGCCCCAATTTGGACCGGTGTGAAGTGTGCGAGGTGCTTGCACGGGTTCAGACCCGGGGTTGACCCCGCGGGTAGGAAGGTCGAACAGAAGGCCCCACACACCTACCACACACCAACCCAAAGTAACACACCATCCCAACGAATTCGCACTGCCCCCGCGCACGAGTGCGAACATCGCAGAGCACAGGCGCAGAGCCCGCGCAGTGCGAACCGACCGCGGGGCGCACTGGGCCGGAAGTACGCCCTCACACTGCTCCAGGGCAGTGCGAAATTTTCCTTCGCAGTGCGAACGCGTTGGGTTGGTGTGTGGGACCTTCCTATGGGCTATGGAGACTTTTGAGGTGATCAGGTGTGGAGGACGGGTGTGAACCGTGTCTGAGTTTATACATGTACTGAGAGCGCGGTAAGCGTTGCACCTCGCGAGCATGAGAATGAAGCGAGTGTGAACGTCTACGAGGTGTGTACGTGATGAGTGTGAGTGCGGTGGACTTGACATGTTGAGACTGTGAATTGTAACCATTGTCTGTGAAAAGAAGTTGACCCGGGGAATGGCGACCCTGAACCGTGTCTGTGAGCGCGGCACGCGTTCCACGTCGCGAGCATGAGAATGAAGCGACATCTGTGACGTGTGCGAGGTTTTCCCTTCACGCATCTTGAGTTTGGTTTGTGCGTTTTGGTGTATTGTGAACGAAGATGCGCCTTATCAAGGACGCGCAAAGGCGACCGGGCGGGGCTATAAGCTATAAACGGCCTGGCCCGGCGGCTGATCGAGTATGGCTGTGATAATAGGGGGTCCGGGGGTCCCCGAGCTAATGGTAACCGCATCCGTATGTACGCCGGTCCGGTGTCTTGGGTGTCGAATTTTAAACATTGGCTGTGAACGAAAAGAAGTGTGATCAATGGAGCTCTTCAGGCTAGCGCCCATCGCTCGCACCGAGGGCACTTCGATCCTTCACGCGGCCGCTGGCCGACGTCGTGTGGCTTTGGCGACCTCCTCCAACACATTGCTGCTTCTGGCGCCGGCGAGCGCCGCTTCGGCGGTCGCTCCGCTTGCACGGCAGCTACAGTGGTTTGCCGATCCGGCCAAGGGCATCGCGAGCCTTGCCATGCGCGACGATTCGCAGCTGCTCATCGTCACGCACGACGCGAGCGCCTTCGTGCTCTTCCTCAACCACGTGATGCGCTGCCCACCTCTCCCGTGCGGCGGTGGCTCGCTGAGCGAACAGCCTCCGCCTGCCGCTGGTCCTCTACTGGCAGCCATGTCCGAGATGCTCGCTGTGCACGCTGTGGCGGGCGCAAGGTCGTCCGGCGTGAGCTGCTGTGCGCTGTGCGACGCGGCCGGCGGTGCGAGCGCCGCCGCCATCGGCACCATCGACGGCGCCATCCATCTCATCGACCTTCAGCGGCGCGCGCTCGTGTGCACGGCGGATGCGGAGGCACCCATCCTGCGCCTCATGGACCTGCCCGCCGTGCCCACGACGGCGCCACACGACCCCAGTGGTGGCAGCGTCGATGACGCTGGCCCCGCCGGTGGCGGCGGTGCCTTGCTCGTGCGCACGCTTCAGGGCAAGTATCTGTTGATGGGGCTCGCCTCTCGTCCTCCGACTTTGCGCCCGCTCGTCCTCCCGCCAGGCGAGCTCATTGCATGCACATTGCATCCCGCCAGGCGAGCTCATTGCATGCACATTGCATCCCGCCAGGCGAGCTCATTGCATGCACATTGCATCCCGCCAGGCGAGCTCATTGGATGCACATTGCATCCCGCCAGGCGAGCTCATTGCATGCACATTGCATCCCTTCTTGCTTGCTGATTGCCTCCCTTGTTGCCTGCTGATTGCCTCCCGCGCCAGGCGAGCACACTGACGACCATTGATTGCCTCAATGGTTGAGCGAGCCGCTTGCTCTGAATGGTGATGCGCAGGAGAGCTCACGGTGCTGAGGCGGCCGCCGTGGGGTGCTTCACATTCACAGCGGAGCCCGTGGCTGCTGCTGCACGCAGTCGAGGCATGCCAGCTGACCGTCTTCACCGCCGAGCTGCTCGATGGCGGTGCGATGCGCCCCACGCCCCTCTTCACCTACCGGCTGCCCGCACGCACATTGCCCGGCACGCTGTCCTTGGGCCAGCATGCGATCTTCTGCGCGTGCGACGCGGGCGAGGGCGAGGGCGTCGACGAGCCGAGCCAGCCCCTCTCTTCACATTCACAGCTCCTCGTCCTCTCTCGCACCGAGCTTGCCGAGTCCGACTGTGAATGTGAAGAGCCCGGGCGAGGCCGCGGCGTCGTGGCGGGCGGCGGCGCTGTGGCGGGCGCCGGAGCGCGGCACAGCCGGGCGGCACACGCAGCGGTGCTTCAGAGTCTTCCGATGCCAAGCGGCGTGGTGATGTTCGTGGCGCCGCTCGGCGAGTGCCCCGTCGCCGGAACCACCGCCCTACCCATCAGCTCGAGCGCTCTGGCTGCAGCCCCGCTGGGAGTCTGCCTTGTCGCGACTCGCTCCGCCCTGTACTCGCTCCGTATGCACCGCCGGCCCGAGCGCGTCTGCCGTCGGCTCTTGCGCCCATTGCGCCCATCCAGTATAGGCGCCGTCCTGGGCAGCGGATCTTCATCCGCGGTCGGATTCGAGGCGGCGGCAGCCTCGGCGCGCGTGGCGCATGCCTCGTTACTCGCGCGAAGTTTCGGACTGGATGTGAGTGTCCTCTTTGCTCGGGCAGCGGCGGAGGCGCTGGTCAACGTACCCTTGCATGCAACGTCCGCGCCTGATGGGTCGCTCGAGGCGAAATCGACGGCGGCGGCGCTGCTGTCGGCGAGACCGGCCGCTGCGCTGGACACTTTGAAGCTGCTCGCGGAGATGGGGCGGCTCCTCGAGCACAGCGCGATGCAGGTGCCTCTACCTCCCGACGGCGAAGGCTACGGGGCGTCGTCCCGGGCGTGGACCGACAGCTCGACGAGGGCGTGGACGAGAGCTACTGCGGCCGCGCGCGACGCCTCCTCATCTTCACATTCACAGCGAAGCGCCGCCGCCATCAAGCCGGTAGCCCCGCTGCTCAGCGACGTGGCAGTGCGAGCGCTCTGGCCCCTGTTTGAGCGTGGCTTCATGATGGCCAACACGATGGCAGACGCGCCCCCTGCCATCGACTGCACCGGCCACAGTGCGCCCTTCGCACCTTCCACGCCCTCGGCCTCGCCCGTAGACGCACGTGCGCCCTCGCCTGATGCAGCCGAGAGGTCGACACCGAGTTTGGAACGCCGTAGACGCGACGCGGCCGCTTCGCAACGCCGCCTTGCGCTCATTCGCCTCTGCTGTGCGCTGCACGCGCGTCTACTGCTACGTGGATCCTTGCCGATGCTGACAAGCGGCACGAAAACCGCAGTCAGGGCTGACGTGTACGCCGCTGATGCTGCCGCCACCGCCGCCGCTGCTGCCGCCGCTGCCGCCGCGCCTCTGGAGGAGGCGGCGCACGCGGCGCTCGTCGCAGCGCCGGCGGATGCAGCCCGCATCCTCGCCCTATGTGGCTACTGGTGGCTCGTGCTCACGCCGGCGCTCGTACCGCCCACGACGGCGCGATCGTCCACGACGGCGCGCAGGTCCACTACCGCCCACGACGGCGCGCTTGAGCCCAACACGGCGCTGTCGCCCAGTGCACCGCCCATGCCGAGCCTGCGCGCGCGCCTTCGGTGGCTGCGCGAGGCGGCGGCGCGAGGTACGCTGCAGCCGGCAGAGCGACGCACGCCCCCCGCAGAGTGGGCGAGGCTGCTGCGCGCGTGCATGCAAGAAGACTCAAGTGGTCGTGGTTACACGAGCGACACCTCGAGCGACGCGGGCGACGGGGCACCGGAGAGCGATGCGCCCATGCCGCCTGCGGCGTGCTTCCTCGAGCAGCTGCTTGCAAGCGTCGGCACTCGGGAGGGAAACGATCCAAATATGGACGATCCAAATGGACGCTTTCCAAATATGGACGATCAATTTGGACGCTTTCCAAATATGGACGATCCGGACGGCGCGACCGCGTCCGATGTGGCCGACGCATGCTTGCTCCTCAGGCTTGCGCTGTTGCCTCCGCCGCCGGCTTTGGATGCTTTGGATGCCGCGTGCGCACTCGGTGCACAGTTGGAGCCCTTTGTGCGCCAGTGGCTCTCCGCCGGCTGGCCGCGCCGGCCTCTGATCGCCGCGCTTCGTGGGCGCATGCTGGTGGCCGCACCCGCCGTGTGCTGGCTGCTCGAGCACCGGCCTGCGCTCATGGCCAAGGCGGCTCTCGGACCCGAGCTCCTCCTGGATTGCATCCGGGTGGCAGCGACGGTGGGCGAGGAGAGCAGTCGAGTTGGCTAGGCGCTGCACGCGTCCGGTTTAAGCTTTTATGCGCAAGCAAGGAAGCTTGCTTGTTTATGCGCAGAAAACGTCCGTAACGTGAATGCATGCTCCATCGCATGCATACTTTTAGTACCAACAGGAACAGAAATCAGACCTACCTTGTCGTTGTCCGGATCATCATGGATGCCAACCGAGCGCTCGCTCTTCTGTCCGCTCCCCCGCAGATCACGCCGTTGTCACTGCGCCTCGATGCCGCCGCTCTGCTCACGCGCATGATCGAGGAATATCGCCACTCGATCCGCCTCCTCGACGATGAGAGAGCGCTGACGGAGCCGCTGCTTGCGGCACTCGTCCCTGCGCTTCTGGAGCTCGACGCCCATGATGAAGAGCTGGAAGGCGCGCTGATCGCGCTGCTCACTTCGCTCCTTCGGGCATCGTGCCATGCCACTGAGCAGCTCTTTGTGCAGCTCGAAATCGTGATGGGCGGCAGCGGCGTGCAGGCCGCCCATGTGCTGCCCTGGGCACCGCCCAATGTGAGCCTCGCGCTCATCTCGCTGATCGGGCTCGCTTTCAACGTCGATCTGCACGCGGCAGTGGCCGCGTTGCTCAAATGCCGTCACCTTGTGCGTACTCTCGCGCGCGGCGTGGACGCTGTCGTCGCCGAGACGCGGGTGCATCCGGGCCGGGCCGACGTGCATGCGCCAGATCTGGCCACGTGCTCACTCCAGATCTTTGTGCAGCTACTACAGGCATGCGATGAGCCGGCGAGCCTGGTGCTCGCCGCGTGCAGCCTCTCACCGAAGCTCTTCATCGGCCTGCTGCCGGGCGTGGCGCGAGGAAGTCGCCCTTCGCCGAGCGTCGAGCTCCTCGAGCTCCTCCACGAGATTGCATCCGACCCAGCGATCGCTCCGCTGCTCGCGACACCGGCCGTGCTCGCGGCGCTCAAGCCGCCGCTACTTTCGGGTCACACATCGCTGCAGCTCGCGTGCATCGACGTGCTTGCGATGCTGCACGACCACGACCACGGCGACGCCATCGCGACTGAGGACATCGGCGCCTTTCTAATCGAGATGATTCGCCGCGAGGCACGCATGCCGTCGAGCGCCATGGCGAGCGCGACCGAGGGCCAAAAGCTCAGACGCGGCGTGCGCACGCTGCTGCGCGCATTGCTCAGCACGCCACGGCCGTCGCAAGCCACCCTCTGCGGACGCCTCCTCGATGCCTTGCTCAGCAGCAGCAGCGGCGGCGGTAGCGGCGGCGGCGCTGCCGACGGCCACTTGCGCGCAACGGCGGCGGATGATGAATGGAGCATGCAACTCGAAGTGCTCGCGCTCTGCCGAGGGCTCGAGTGGCATGTGCCGACGGCCCCACGCGAAACCTCGCAGCTCTGCCGCTTTTGCGAGCGCGTGGTACCGGCAATGCTCAGCGCTGCGTCGCGGAGTGAGGAGGCTGTCTCGACTATCGGCACCTCCGACCGCCGCCGCCGCCGCCACCGAGGCGCTGCGGCGGCGTGGGCGGTCGATGCACGGTGCAACGTCGTCGATCTCGTGCGCACGGCCATCGAGGGATGCGCGCGCGCGGCGGACGGCAGTGCCCTTCAAACGCTTCTGCGGCTGCTCACGACCGAAGCCGTGCTCGTACCGATGCTCAAGCTTCCAAATGCGGAGCGAGAGCTCGAGCTCAAGCTCGCGAGCTCCCTGGGCATGCTGCTCGGCGGCGACCATCCGCTCCCCGGCTCTCTGCGACGCGCCTCGGCGCATTGCATGGCGCCGGTAGTGCTCCCCTTCATCGCGCGTCTTGGTACGTGCCCTGAGACCTCGACGCTTGCCACGGCGCTCCTCGTGGCGCTCGGACGACTGCCCAACGCGGCGCTCGGTCGACTGCCGCCCGTAAGTGCGCCCGCCGGCCGTCGGGAGTCGACGGCCCTTGCCCTTCCGACCGAGTTGGAGACGTGCGCGCAGGAGCTCTTCCACTGGGGCGCCCGATCGGAGGGCGCGAGCTTCGGCGGAAGCGCGTTCGCGTCCGAGGAGCCGCCACTCGTCCACATCGAATGGTTCCTGCTGCACCTGCAGCACGCGCAGGCTGTGGACACGTGCCTCGAGGCGCTCGGCGCCTTTTGCTGCAGCGCCTTCCAAGTCGAGCGGCTGCCGCCGCCCACGCTGCGCCGCCTCGTGACGATATGGGCGCACCTCCTCCTGCAGCAGGAGAGAGAGCCCGCAGCTACCGTCGGAGCGGCGGACGAGGCAGCGACGGCGCGCGTGCGCTCGAGGCTCGATGAGCAGCGGGCGGCGGCGACCCAGCGCGCGCGGCGTGAGTCGGTCGGGCTGAACGTGCCGCTGCCTGCTGACTTCACATGCCCGATCACGTAGAACGACAAGATGAAGGACCCAGTCGTCGCGTCCGATGGCCATTCCTACGAGCGCAGCGCGATTGAGGAGATCCTCCGCGGCCC
>JWZX01002402.1:0-31948 GCA_001275005.1 Chrysochromulina tobinii | reverse complement strand
CGTATAGCGGTAAAAGTTGCCACTTGACGAGATTCTCGTAAAACGGTAAAAGCTTCGGACCCTCCGAAAAAGCTACCCCCACCCTATGCCGCGAACACGGGAGGCGAACACGAGAAGCGGGCATCGCCCCCTGCGTGGTGGGCGGCGCCCGCGCGGAGGAGACAGGAGTTCGATCTTCCGCGAACCGAACGCTTTGTCCTTTGTCCAATCTTCTCAGCGGAGCGGTTTTGAGGCGGCGTCTCGCTCCGGCGCACCGACCTTCCCGTCCCGCGCCCCACGCCAACGTGTACTGAAGATACAATAGAAGTACTGAGTACCGACGCAGCGGAGCGCCCACCCACCCGCCTTTTTGGTTCAATTTGAAGACCCTACCCCACAGCCCACGGAGGCGGCGACGTCAGCATCACACCTGGGTTGCCGTTGTTGTTGGCAGCGTCGTCGTCGTCCTCCTCGCCTTTGGAACTGCGAATGGCACGTGTGTCGCCGTCGAAGCCTCGGGCTCGGCGCTCCAGCAGCACGCCCGCTTCCAAATGCGGCGTGTACGGGAACTGGTCGAACGCTGCCAGCGCGGTGATCTCGTGCGTGGGCGCGAGCTCCGCCACATCACGAGCAAGCGTTTCGGGATTGCATGAGACATACAGGACGCGCTCGAAGCCCGCAGCGAGCTCGCGGCACGTCGCATCCAAGCCCGCCCGCGGAGGGTCCACGAAGAGCGTCTCGAGACGATAGCCAGCGTCGCCGCTTTCTCCGAGATGAATGCCCTTCTCCGTCAGCCGTTTGAATGTCTTGGAGCCGTTAAAGGCTTCCACAAACTCCTCCGCGGATAGCCGTGCCACGTCGACGTTGGTGACCGCATTCGCTTTTAGGTTGAGCTCGGCTAGCTCGACGGAGGCCTGGGACACATCTCGGTGGCGAGCACGCACTCAGCGCCCACCAGAGGCGATCAAGGTGGCGAGGCAATCATCACACCTTGGACATCTCGGTGGCGAGCACGCGACGAAAGTTGGGCGCGAGGGCGATCGTGAAGCAGCCGTTCCCACAGTAGAGCTCGCATAAGTCTGCAGCACGCGCGCACTCGTCCAGTCGCGCCGTCACGGCATAGGCCCAGCCCAGCATCTTCTCGCACACCTTAGCATTTGGCTGTGTGAACGCCCCTTCGGTCTGAATGTAATGGCACTCGCCTCGCCCGTGCGGCACGTGAAGCTGCTCTGAGACCGTCTCGCCGCCGATGACGATCTTCACACCCTTAGAGCGCCCGACCAGCCGCACACCGAGCGATTCGGCGAGTCGCTTCGCCTCTGCCGTCCCTGCAAGCGTCGTGTGCACGAGTGTGCGCCGTAAGGCACAGCGTGTGGGATCAGACGTAGCGTGAGGATGGGGCAGCTGGGATGAGCAGATGGCGTTTGCGAGGGGCGCACGCGCACAATGCCCCGCCGCGTCATCGATGGGCTTATTGTACGTGATGCTCACAAGCGCCTCGTCCGTCGTTGTCGTGAGCAGGCTCACTTGGCTGATCCTATCGTGCAGCACCTTACTGCTGCTCAGACCGTCGCGCAGCGGCGTCATGAGCTCATTGATCAGCCGCGAGCCCATAGGGAAGGAGAGCACCTCGTGCGGGTTGGTGTCGTCGGGGTTGTACATGACGTAGTGAAGGGTCGGGGTCGTCGAGTTGCGGCCCTCTTGCCACATGGCGAACGCTGCCCTCATACGGAAGTGCGTTCGTTCGCTCTCAAAGACTTCCGTCCGCGGAAGTTTGGCTTGATGCGGCAGCACCGCGCTCGTCAGGAGCGTTCGTAAAGATGCCACCTTTGCGCACAAAAGCTCGTCGTAAGCATCAGGGTGGCAGCGAGCCACGGCAGGCACGCCGTCAGCCGGCCGCTGCAGCCCGCGACGTGGCCGCGGAGGTGCATCGTCAGCTTCTCGACGCTTGCTGCGGCGATTCACCATGGTGATCGGCCGGATACGGAGGGCACCTGACCGCGCGAATATGGAGTATGAGGGTGCTCGGTTGCCGAGGAGCGTGCACAGCCACGGCATGATGAACGGCAGCAGGACCATGCCGTGAGAGAGCGACAGCCTCCTGTTTGTACATGAAGATTGATGAGATCGCGAGGCTTCTGTGCGGGTCTTGGGTGTCGCATGTTTAGAGCGCTACAGTACCGCGGGCTTCCCCTCCCCCTTTTGTCGTTTCTCGATTCTTACAATAGACACTTTAGTTCTCTAGACTCAGTTGTCACTCAGACACATGAAGGGTTCCTGTACAAGGTACAAACCGCTTTCACCTTTTACCAGTACTCCACTTGTGACGATGCACAATGGTACACGTGCCGTCGGCCCGGGGCCGGGCGGAACTCCGAGCCGGGGCCGCAGTCGTTGCAATTGGCGTCGGAAGCCCAGTTGCACGTCTCGGCGCGCATATTGGCGGAGGAGGCGGGAATCGCGGGCCGCAGTCGGCGCAGTCGGTGCCGAAAAAAGGGTGCGCCGGCCAAAACCTATCGGGTCGCGCGCGCGCTATTTTCACGCGGGCGGTTAATCTCAGAGGCTTCCCTCCCGGTGTTCCAACGGGGGTGGGGAAGAATTGGCTGTGAATGTGTCAGAAAGCATTCTAAGTCAAGTCAAGTGAAGTCTATACATGTACCCCGAGTCCCGTCTGAGTCCCGGCTCCCCCCGGTGTCTTTTTACCGAGGGGGTCAAACAGACTGAGGTGTGAGGCACCGCTCAGTCACGGTCTGTGCCTCTTTGCAAGGGCACGTAAGGACCGGTGCCGCCGACCGGCCTCCTTTCAGCAGCCATGGGCTCGTGTTGCTCGAGGGCGTGCTCGTCAAGGTCGCCGCCGAAGTTACGTTCGTGCTCGCTCGCGTACTCCAAAGGCGGCCTCGTGCAATCGATTCTCATCTCGCTGCTCATCCTCCTTTCGCACCTCTGCCTCTTCTATGCGCAGTGGGGCGGCCAGGCCAAGGATTGCGGTGTGCAGGACCCTGATACCGGATTGGTTTCCGCGTGCCCGAAGCACGACACAACCAAGGAGGGGCTAACGGCGGGCGAGATCACAGTCGCAACGAACTTCCAAATGGGCTCAGCCGGCTACGCGGCCTTGGAGGCACTCACAACCAAGGCGTGCTATTCCAAGGGCACCTTTCTTGAGTGCCCCGAGGGGCACGACACAACGCCGGCCAGCAAGAGTGACACTCTCTGCTCGCTCCTCGAGTGTTCGGGCGTCAGCTTCAACCAGCAGGTGATCCACCTCAGCTATTGGTTCTCGCTCAAGCAGCTCTGGGGGATGCCGGGCAGTTATCGTGACCCCCCGAACTGCAACTATTGGAACTCCAAGCGGACAGGCGATAGATGTATTGCCGACCACCCGGGCGCCACGGCAGCGATGGTCCTCTTCGCCTTCTCCTTCGTGTGGCCGCATCTGAAGCTGCTGCTGCTTCACATCTTCTACTACGCGCACCTCTCGCCCGGCTTGCGGCGCAACGCGTTGTACTGGTTCGCTTTCTTCGGCAAGTGGTCGCTCGCCGATGTGCTCGTGATGGCCGTGATCATAGGCCTCTTCAATCTCCACATCGACATGAGCTTCGTCGACGTGTGGGAGAACCTCAAGGAGCACAACTGGAACAAAACGTGCACCACCTTCTGCATGGACCCTTTTACGAAGCAGTTCAACCATTCGAGCCCTGATCTCCTGGCCGAATGCATTGAGGGTTGCGGCTCAATCGAAGCCGTCGCCGATCGGATCCTCACGCCGACTCTCATTCCTGAGTCGAGCCTGTTCTTGATGCTGCGCTTGAAGGGCCTGGGTGCCGTGTACGCATTCTGCATCGCTGTGCTGCTCTCCCTCTCAACTGGGGCTTGGGTGGACCACCTCGATGATCTGTTGCTCGAGGAGCTGCGCGACGAGCGGCTTCACGAGGTGTCCGAAGAGAGGCGAAGGCTGCGGCGCACGATGCAGAGGCTCTCGCCCACAGGGGCGCTCGGCCTCGACGACACGCCCACAGGCACGCTCGAGGCAGCGCGCGCCGCGCCGTCGTCGCCGTCGGCCGCCCTGGGCCGCTCTCTGGACGGAACTCCTTATCGGGACGTTCCAAATCGGGACGTTCCAAATCGGGACGTTCCAAATCGGGACGTTCCAAATCGGGACGTCCCGCAGAATCCGCCCAGCCACCGGCGGGTGCTTTCGGACGGTGGCCACTCCACCTTCACCGTGCAGACGGATGTGTCGTCCTTTTCGGACGCGCCGTTGCTCGTGGAGCCTTGGATGACGGACGACCATGTCGACTTGCGCTATGGCATCAAGTCGGCTAAGGTCGACTTGCGCTACGGCACCAACCAGCCGTGCTGCTCGACGCGCGCGTGGCTCGTGCATGCGATGCATGTAGTGCTGTGCCTGGCCCTCCTTGCATGCCTCTTGTCCATGCAGTTCTCGCCCAACTTCGACCGCAAGGTCACAGGCGGCCTGCCGATGGCGCTGCAGGCGGCGGGAATCGACTTCGACGGCGCTCTGAACATGTGGGCCATTCCGCGGTTGACTGCGCAAGAGGGTGGTCTGGACTACCTGATGGCTGGCTGCTTCGTCGTGTTCGTGCTCATCGGCCCACTCCTACGCGTCGTGTCGCTGCTGCTGCTGCTGCTGCTCCCCATGCGCCTCGAGACCCAACGGCTTGTGTACATCTGGTCGCGCCGGCTGGTGGCGTACACGGCGGTCGAGGTGATGCTCATCGCCACGCCGCTCATGGGCCAAGTCTTCGGCCCCATCTCGGAGAAGCTGCTCAACGCGCAAATCCTTCCGATCTGCGCCCCCCTGAGTGATATCCACCCCTCTGGACCTGGCCAAGATCAGCCACATCATTATAATGCGTGTATGCGCATCGACATCTACCCGATGGAGGGTTACTGGTTCAACGTGGCTTCGGTGGTGCTGCTGTGCGTCGCGGGCTTCGATGGCTCCTTCACCGCGAAGTATCTCCATCGTCGCCTCTGGCCGCACGACCCGCACCCGCCGCCAAGCTGCATCGAATGCTGCGCCAAGACGAAAAGGCCGAGAACGCAGCCCAGACAGGAGCCGACAGATTAATCTGTCAAGTCTCACAGACTTCTACCATGAAGCGTGCGGCCGGTGCGATGGCATGGGGGGGCTCTTTAGAAAATGGAGGGGGATTTGGGGACGTACGAAGAGGGAAGAGGCTTGGCTAGTTGGCTTGTGCGGTGGTTCTTGGTAATCATGCGAACGATAATGGATAAAAACTTGTCAAAACCCCCTCTATTCATTTACGCGGTGATCCGGGTGTGACGACTGACGTCCGGGTCCGGATTGCGAGTTGGCAGTTGCGCCATGCGCGGCCGTCCACGAGCGCCTCCCCGGCGCGTCCCCTCAGCCTCGCGCGACACTCACTCAGTCCGATGCGTCTCATGATGTATCATGCTGTCATGTCACGTCACACTCGAGTCCGATTTTCTCAGGTCATCGCAAAGCGCCAGCGCCCAGTAGAAAGATAACCGTCGTCAGCGTGCGCATGGCAATGCCTAGGATGGCGCCCTTGGGATGGCGAATCGAATCGAAAGGAGCCCGTGACTGTCACACGTGACACGACCACAGAGGGGCAAAGGAGGACTTCACGGGCCGCTCACTCGCACCACTCGAGGCAGACCACTGCGCGCCCAGGTACTCGACGAACGCGTCGCCAAGCCCGCCGACCCAACGCAAAGCGAGCAGAAAGTTGTAGTAGAGCGCATCATCGAGAGAACACACGCGCCATACCTTGTCTATTCTGAGGCAGCGCTCAAAGTCCATGTGACGCTGCGCCGCTGTGAACGCCCTAGTGTCGAAGGCGATGGAGGGCGTCGATGCCTGGAAGCCGAGGAACACGAGCGCGAGGAGGAGGGGTATTGCAAGGAGGGACAGCAACGCAGCGAGAAACATCACGCAGAGCGAGTGCAAGTTGGATCGCGTCCCGGCGTCGTCCATCTGAGCCGGCCGCAAAGCGCGCTCCAGCACTTCAAACTGCGCTTTAAGATCAGCCACCTCAACTTCCCAAGGACTCGGGGGCGACTGCTCGAGGGGCGGGCGAGGCGGTGGGTGGGATGGGGGGGGGAAGACCTCCGAGAACAGGAATCCCGATGCACGTGCCTCAGTCGGGGGCGTGAACGCGAGCTTCTCATCGAGGATGGGCGATTTTCTCTCCATCGGAGCGCTCGTACTTGCCGAGAGCTTCCACAGCCGACGCAGCCGGGCTGCCTCCATCTCGTGCTCAAGGGATGCGCGCCTGAACTCGAACTCGGCATCTTCCGCCTCCCAAGACGCCCGTGACGACGCCTGAGCCGAGGCCTTCTCGGGCGAAGGGAAGCACTCGAGGGCGCGTCCTACGTTCTCGTCGGGGGGCGTCGCTGCCGCAACCACCACATCCAAGAACCTTGAGAATGAGTCTGCCCTCTGGAGAGCCTCGCGGCCCGGAAGAGCTGATGAGCGAGCTGGCGTCGGGCGCATGGGTGAAGGACGCGCGATGCTCGGCGCTGAATGGTGGCGCTTGAGCTTCTTCTCGTCCTCTTCTCTATACAGCTCGGCGGACACGCGTGCCGTGTGCACGTTCTCGAAGGTCTCGAGGATGGAGCGCACGTCCTCGGGCTTCTTGGCCGCGTGCACCTCAGCGCGCAGGTCGCTGATCGCCGACTCAACTATCGGCTCTCCAAGGCGCAAGAGGCCATCCGCGCGGGCAAGGATCTCGGCTTCGCGGCGCATCTTCTCCGCCGCGCGCGACTCCTCCGCTCCACGGCGCGCCTGCTCACCAAGCTGCTCGCACAGCATGCTAGCCTCCTTGGACAACGGCGTGACCTCCGCGTTTCCTATTCGCACTTGCGCAAATGCGTGTGCGCTGATCGCTCTCTTGAGCGCCGCCAGCCGCACACTCGGCGCTTCCTTCGAGCTCCTGCTGGCAACCATCGCCGCCCTGAGCGAAACCTCGGCCGACCATCCAGGCTGCTCGTCGGTCATGTCATGACTCGATCGACGCGACCTTGACATTGCCCCTCGGCCCTGTGCATTGAAATCAGATTCCTAACATGTAACCGCGTGGCATGCATTTTTCGAATGAAGAGTGGTGGGGGTTTTAGTCGGCGTGTTGAGCACAGAACAGCAATGTTTCTTTCTCGCTACGGCGCCGTCCTCGGCGTGGCGGGTAATTCACATCGCGATTTTTGAAGGCCACTCACGAGGCTCTCTCATGCTATTGCGCTCCGCGCCCGCAACGCCCACCTCCACGCGAGTCGACCGGCATGCGCGGAGCGGACGCCACACCCCGCGAGCCCTCGCTGCTGCGCTTAATCCCAGTTGCGGCAGTGGCACGGCGACTCCTCTCAAGCCGGAAAGGAGCCAGCGAGATGACGTCCAGGTGGTCGTGCGCGTGCGGCCCGCCACGGATGGCGGCGGATGCGTGGTCGTGCACAGCGACGAGCGCTCGCTATCCATACGCCTTCCAAGTGCGCCCGGCCCCATGGGCAAAAGTCGTAGCTACACATTCGACCAGGCCTTCGATCCGGCGACGACGCAGGCCGAGGTCTTCGAGGTGGTGGGCGCGCCGCTGGTCGACTCGGTGCTCGACGGCTTCAATGCGACGATATTTGCGTACGGGCAGACGGGAAGTGGCAAGACGTACACGATGCACGGCGGCGACTCGCAGCACGGCTCGCACGGCCTGATGCTGCGCGCCGTCGAGGCACTCTTCGAGGGCATGGAGCGGCGCGCTCCCGATGTGAGCTTCCGTGCGTCGTGCACGTACATGCAGATCTACAACGAGGTGTGCACGGACTGCCTCGCGCCCGTGTCGACCTCTCTTCCAGGCGCCATGGCCCCGCCGCTGCGTGTGCGCGAGGACGGCGCACGCGTGCACGTCGAGGGGCTGCGCCGCGCGCCGCTCGAGGGCCTGGCGGACGCGGAGCGTCTGCTTGCCTTGGGTGCGGCGCACCGGACGGTGGGCGCGACGAGCACGAACGCGGCATCGTCGCGCTCGCACGCCATCTTCAGCGTGAGCCTCGCCGCTGAGCTCCGCGGCGCCGATGGTCTCGTGCGCGAGCGGCTCACATCGCTGCATCTCGTCGATCTCGCCGGATCTGAGCGCCAAAAGTCCACAGACGCGACGGGCGTGCGGCTCAAGGAGGCGTGCTCGATCAACAAGAGCCTCTCGGCGCTGGGGAACGTGATCAACGCGCTCTCGTGTGCAGGCCCGCGCTACGTGCCTTACCGCGACTCGAAGCTCACCCTTCTCCTCCGTGACTCGCTCGGTGGCGGCGCTCGCACGGCCATCATCGCGACAGTGAGCCCTCATGAACGCCACCACTCGGAGACGCTGTCGACGCTGCAGTTTGCGCAGCGCGCGAAGCTCGTGATCAACGCCGTCGCGCCCGCGGCCGTCACAGTCATCGACGAGCCGCCACTGCCCCCGCCTCCACGAGCGCTCGCTTTCCCTGGTGGTGGCGGTTACGACCCGATGACCTCCACTCTCCCAGTGCATGCGTACTCTGCTCCGCCGCACCACGCCCAACACCACGCCCAGTGGCTGGCGAGTGGCTTGCCCACCACGCTCGATGCCTACCAGCACGCGGCACTGCGCTCGATGGCACAGGCGGCGGCGGAGCGTATGCTAAGGCAGCCGCATGGACCGTCGTTTGGACAGGTGTCGGGTGCGGGCCCGCCATCACCCATTGCCGTCGCTTGCTCCCCTAACCAGGGTGCGGTGGCAGCCGCACGCGCGGCGGCCGAGGCGCGAGCGGCCATTGCGGAGGACGCGGCGGCCGTGCGGGATGCCGTGCGACAGAGCGCGGCCGTGGCAGAGGCGGTGGCGGTGATGCGAGAAGCAGTGCGACAGAGCACGGCGACCGAGCGATTGGCGCGTGTGAAGGTGGCGACCGCAGCGGAGGAGGCTGCAGCCGTGCGGTCAGCTGTGCGCCAGAGCGTCCACCGCGCGATCGAGACGGCGGTCGCGATGTCGGTAGGCCGGATCGCCCGTGACGAAGCTGAGGCCGAGGCCGCCCAGAGGCACGCACGACTCCAGGCGAGGGCAGATGTGGAGAAGTCCGAGACCGCGGCGGAGGCGGCGCGGATGTCGGTAGAGGCGGCGCGCATGGCCAAGCAGATTGAGCGGCTCAACGCGCAGTTGGGCTCGCTGCGCGAGCAGAATGAGGCGCTGCAGACGGCCAATGAGCTCGCCGAGATGCGGACGAGATCGGAGTTGATGGAGGCCACCGAGGCGGCGGCCGAGTTGAAGGACCTGCTCGACGAGGCGCGCGCGGCGGAGACGGCGGCGCTCGCGGCGGCGGAGGCGGCGGAGGCGGCGGAGGCGGCGGAGGCGGCGCGTCTCGCGGCGGCGGCGGAGCAATCGCGTGCGCTGGCGTCCGAGATGGGCGCGTGGCGGCAGCAGGCGGAGGAGAGGGAGCAGCAGATTCAGGCGGCCGAGGCCGAGGTTGCGAGAGTCACGGCCGAAGCCAAAGAGGCCGCAAGGGCGGCCGCGGAGGCGGTGGAGGCCGCGAGGGCTGAGGCGGCGGCGCGCGCGGAGGCCGAGGCGGCGGCGCAGGTGGTTATGGACCGGCTGGCGGCCGCGGAGGCGTCGAAGACGAGTGCAGCCATTGCCGCCGCAGCGAGGGAGGCGGAGCACGCGGCGGCGGCGGCGGCGCGCGTGGCCGAGCTCGAGGGCTGGGTAGCAGAGCTCAAGACGGCGCTCGAATCGGAGGGGACGGCGCAGGCCCGCGCACTCGAGGACGCTCGTGCGGCGCTGAAGGATGCAGAGTCGCGTGCGAGGCAGGCCGAGGCGCGCGACGCGACGCTCGCCGAGCGTACCGCCCAGGCCGAGGCGGCGCAGGCGGCCGCGGCGGCACAGGCGGGGCGGGCCGAGGTGCAGGCGGCGGAGGCGCGTGCGGCGCTCAGGGACGCGCTCGCTCAGGGAGCGAGTACAGCCGAGGCCACGCAGAACGCGGCAGCTGAAGAGGCTCAGCTGGAGCGCAAGTCGATCGTCGCGATCCTCAGCACCGAGCTCACGGAGGTGGAGGGGCTGTTCACAGGCGCACGCTCCGAGGCGCTCGCGGCACAGCGTGCGGCGTGCCATGCGCTCGCGGCGGCACAGCGGGCGGCGGCGCACCGGGACGCCGAGGCTCGCGAGCTCGACGAGCGACGGGCGCAGGAGCGCGAGCGTCTGCAGGCCGAGTGTGACATGCTTCGTGTGAAACTCACATGCCATGTACCCGCGGCGCTCACCACGGTGCCGGCCGCTGCGCTTGCCGGGCCGCCGCCCGTGCTGCTCCCTCCGCCTCCGCCGCCGCTCGTGTTCCCCGCCGCGCCACTCGTGCGTGCGTCGCCCGCGCCGGCGACCGGCCCGCGGATCGGGCGCCAAGGCAGTCGGCAATCGGCGCCCGTCATCTCGCGTGTGCTCGAGCTCGGGCGCCTAGGTGTGCCCGTGAGCGAAATCGATGCGGCGCTCAGCCGCGAGGGGTTTTCCACTTCCACAGGCTCGCCCTGGCCCGCGCGCAACGACGGGCGTGTCGTGGTGCGGCTGCTGCTGCGTCATGGGCTCGAGCCATGCGCGGACTCCCGAGCGATCGAAGAGTATGCCAAGGCCTACCGCGCCAAGCTGGGCGCCGTGGCGGGCGGCGCGGAGGGGGCGGGCGTGGCTGGCAGGCGGTCTGGTGGGGTGGCCTCGCAAGTTGACGAGAACGACGTCGACGCTGAGAAGGAGCAGCGTCCACCGTCAAACCGAGCCGATGTGGCCGGAGGAGTGCCCTTGGGAGTCCAGCTGACCAGTGGAGGCTGTGAACAGCGCTGCGTCGAGGGTGGGCGTGAGCTGCAGTGGGAAAGCTCGAGAGCCAGCAGCAGCAGCAGCAGGAGCAGCAGCGGGAGCAGCAGCAGCGGGAGCAGCAGCGGCAGCCTCGGAAGTAGCGTGGGGGAGAGCGCTGATCTGTGTGATGGCGCCGCCGATGGTGCCGATGGTGCCGCTGACGAGGCCGACGAGATGGGGTCTGAGGGCGTTGGCGAGACCGATGCTACTGCGACGCTCGGCTGGCGAGCGGGCGCCGAAGATAAGTGCAAGGACGAGGACGAGGACGAGGACGAGGGCGAGGGCGAGGGCGAGGGCGAGGGCGAGGGCGAGGGCGAGGGCGAGGATATGAACGACGAGAAGAAGGACGAGGGCCACGAGAAGGATTCAGAGAAGGATGAGTGCGACGCGATTGTGGTGAGCACGGACGAGCAGGCTCCACCGGTGCGCTCACGGCTCATCAAGGGGGCCAGCACCGAATGCGATCGGCGTCGGCTCGGGACTCGCCTTGCCCGCATCCCCCCCCGGCGCCGGCGCGCTACGCGCGACCCCGAGTCCGCGCCCATCGCGTCGCCTTCCCGTGAGCCGACCGAGCCACCATGGACTAGCTATGCGGAGGCGCGCACGACCGTTGGGCGCCGTGTCAGGCTCTACTGGGGAGGCGACCACAAGTGGTACGCGGGGCGTATTGTGCTCGTGCACCCCACGTCGCGCCAGGTCTTCATCAAGTATGATGACCACGACGAGCGATGGCACGCGATGTGGGAGGAGCGCTGGGAGTACGTGGACGTCTAAAAGTACGTAGACGTCTAAATGTACGTGGACGTGTACGTGGAGGGCGAGACCACAAGGGTCAGCTTCAAAACGCGGTGCCGGAGCCTGGGTGTGACTCCCAGCTTTTTATAAACAGTGTACAAACAGTGGCTGTGAACTCCCATCCATGGCGCTCGCGAACTTTATAGAAGCAAGCGGGTATGACGAGCGTGCCTGTCCCCGCTCGCAGCGCCACAAGCGAGTCCCAGCTGTCGATGAGCCACTACACTAGCGACGACTACATGGACGATGGCGGCGACGCCTTTGGCGGCGACGACATCGACACCGTAGCCGCAGCGGAGCCGGAGGCGGTCGTGCTCTCCGGGCTGGACGTGGCCCGGGAGCAAGAGCAGCAGATCTCAAACATCGCCTCGCTCTTCGAGTGCTCCAAGCTGGATGCAAGCATCATGCTGAGGAGGTTTGCCTGGCGTACCGAACGCCTTATCGAGCGCTTCTTTGAGGACCCGGCGGCAGTGCGGAGCGAGGCGGGGCTGCGAGAGCCGGAGAGCCCGTCCAAGCGACACCGGCGTGCCGACGAGCAGTCGTCGTCCGACGGCGCCGGCGCGGCCGAAGACTGGGCATGCAGCGTGTGCTTCTGCCCGGCGCCTCGCGACGCGCGCTCTGCTCTGCGATGCGGCCACGTCTTCTGCAACGACTGCTGGGGCAACCATTTACGCGTCCAAGTGAACGAAGGAAACGCCGACAAGGTGCACTGCATGGCCGAGGGCTGCTCCGTGCTCGTCGAGCCGCACCTTGCGCAGGTGCTGCTAGATGCCGAGGCGTACGCCAAGTTTGCGCGATTCGCGCAGAAGCAGTTCGTCGATGATAACCCGTACATGAAGTGGTGTCCGGCGGTCGGGTGCGAGAAGGTGATCAAGGTGTCGGACATTGGGTCATGCTCAGAGACGGCATGCACGTGCGGCATGATCTTCTGCTTCGCATGCTCGCGCGAGGCCCACTTCCCGCTCTCCTGTGCGACCCTCACCCGCTGGGAGGATAAGGAAGCATCCGACTCGTCGACAGGGCAGTGGTTCCAGGCGCACGCGAAGCGCTGCCGCAAGTGTCACTCCTTCATCGAGAAGAATGGCGGATGCAATTGGATGCGCTGCCGCTGCGGGCACGAGTTCTGCTACTTCTGCTTCTCGACGGACCACTCGCACCACAACCAGCCATGCAACGCGCCGCCGCCGCCCGAGGCCAGCAGCGCGCAGACAGACCTTGAGTACTACATGCACTATTTCGACCGATGGACGGGCCATCGCAAGTCACAGGAGTTGGAGGAGCAGCTGCGGTGCGACGCCGAGAAGAAGATGGAGGAGATGACGGGCAGATTCGGGATGCGTGTCGAAGTGGAGTACCTGCGCGACGCCGTCGAGACACTCATCCTGTGCCGTCGGCTGCTCAAGAACACGTACGCCTGATGACGCCTGATGGCCCCTCTGGTGGCCTACCGTATCGCCAACCTGAATGGCCGCTGATGGCCATTAATCGCCTCTGATGGCCTCTGATAGCCGCTGATGGCCTCTGATGGCCTCCCAGGTACCCATTCGCCTTCTACATGCCGCGCACGAACCAGAAGTTCATCTTTCAGGAAATGCAGGGTCGACTCGAAAGTAGCACCGAAAAGCTCGCAGGGCTCCTCGAGGCGGAGGGCGAGCCTAACCGGCAGGCAGTGATTAACACGCGTGCGGACGCGAAGAAGCAGCTGGACAACATGCGAGAGCTCCTCGAATCCAAGGGCGAGCCGGACACGTGGACCGACTCGTGTGTACAGGCTGTTACGCTGTCAGTCAGTCAGTCAGTTTCGTCGCGGTCCCCCCGCGCTCACCACGGTCAGGCCCAGGCCGATGAAGCGAGCGCGATCTCGTCGCACATTTAGCGTAGACTACTGAAGGTCCTGTAAAGTTAACCTTAACCCTAGTCAAAAGTCAAGTCACATTTCCGCCCAGACTCCCGTCCTCCCCTGCTGGCTACCGGAGCGACCGATTCGATAGGCTTCCGTATGGTTGATGTCTGTTGTCGACTGTTTATGTATAGACTTGACTTGACTTGACTTGACTAACCCTAGAACCCTAACCCTTGACGAACTGTAGTTATACATGGCGGTTTACCCCGGGGCGACCCAGGTACTGTCAGCAGGCCAAAGGCTTTCACATCCAGATTATACCAGAAGGGCTGTGCGGCTCGAACGAAGCCGCTGTAAGGCAAGGAGTTAACAGCACAATTTTGATCACCCTTCACAGCGATGTCAAAATATGAGATTTATTGGCAACGAGTCCCGTTAAGAGTTGTTTTTCACACTAGTCTCCACGGGACCTGTGGCTGTGCGTCTTGCCGAGATGGCAATTTAACGTGACGTGAACGTTTTTCACACTCGTTTTTAGTGCTCTGCGGAATGGTTTTTTTCCTGCTCGCCCTCGTGCCATCTGGCTTCATGCTGGCGCCGATCGGCGGACGCCTAACCTCAGCATGGTCTCCTAAACATCACACCATGAGCGAAGAATACGACCTCTCGAAGCCCACGTTCGACCTCTTGGAGCTGCGCAGCTTTCGCCGTGACACTATTCTGATCTACGACAGCACGTCGCGGACCGAACAGCTGCGCATCCTATTCTTCGGAAGCTCTGCACTGGTCGCCGCGGGCTATCCCTACATTCTGAGCCAATTACTTCCGTCGTTCCCACCCGTCGATGCCGCCGGCCTTGTTGGTTCCGTAGCATCTGCGTTGCTCTTTGCGTTCATGACGGTGCGGGAGAAGAGCAACCGAGGCCGTAATCTTCTTCGGCTGGAGCGCGAGCTGTCGCTGGGCGAATTGTCGATCAACCAGCCTGCCAACTCACTCGGGGGCGGCCAGCGCTCCGTCAAGCTCGAGTCCCTCCGCGAGAAGCGGCGGGTAGTCATCTTCAGTGGTTCGCCGGTTGTGCTGCTCTCTGCGCTGCAACAGGCGCGCGTCTACAGGCGGAGGCTTGTGCAGAGCGGCATCGTTCTCGTCGGCATCGACTGGCCCACCGATGGAACTGTCAGTGGCGGCACCGACGCGCCGATGAAGAGCTGGGAAGCCGAGCGCCAGGCGGCCGAATCGGAGGGGTGGCTGTGGCGTCCCACCGACCAAAGCCGTTGGCGAACCTTTTTCGCGGATCTGCTGAGCGAGCGCGTGCGCGCCGCGGGCGCGGGCGGCGACGGTGTATGGTTTGCCCTCTCACTCAAGGGGCGCTCGTGCGCCAGCGGGCTGGGCACACCTGTCTGGGACGAGTTACTTGGCACCAAGCTCCCGCCTCTGGCAAGCTTTTGGAAAGGAAAGGAGGACCCGGTGCTCACCACAGCGCTCGATCCGGCGCTCCAAAATAGGCAGGCAGAGCTCTCCACAGCGCTCGAGCCGTCGGCGGCGGCTCTCGGCGAAGCAGAACGGAGCGTGCTCGCTGCTCAGGCGAAGCTGTACGACGCCTTGCGTGCGGCCGACCACGCGGCGGTCGCCGCTCTGTTTGTGCCGGCTGAGGACGCCGAGGTGAGCTCGCTCGCGGCCAACGGGCGGCTCGATGGCTGGGAAGTGGTGCTCAAGTATGAAGCTACCGTCGGCATGCAGATTGCCTCGCGCGACGCGACTGTCTCGCAGGGTGGGTTGGAGGCGTTCTCGACGGCGATCGAGTTCCCGCGCGATGGGTTCGGCACGCTGCTGTGTACTCAGCGATGGACGAGGTCGGATAGCTCGTCCGCTTGGTGGCTCGTGCAGCACCGCACGATCCCATATGCACCCGACGTGGACGCGCCGGCCTGCTTGCGGTGCGACCGGCGCGGGTGCGTTGCACTGTTGCGAGAGGGCGGGCCAAAGGGGCCGGCGGGTATGCCAGGAGATGGCAAAGCGTGACGAACAGGGAGGGGCCGTGACACACCAGGGAGCCCGGCGTGATTAGGACGTAGCTCGTAGGTCGCTGGTTTTATCGCTCACCTCACACCTTCTCAAAGGACGGCTCTGCAAAGCAAGCGAGCTAATTAGTCAAAGCAACCTACAGCTGACTGATTTGGCGATCCTTTGTGGTTTCGTCACGTTTGCGGAACTTGGCGAGTGGAGGTGCAGCCGGCCGCCATCGCGTGAACGACGATGACCGGATGATCGCAATGCGATCTTCTTCCGGTGACGACGACGAGGACGAGGGCGAGGACGAGGACACACCGGCAGCGCCACCCGCGAGCGCGAATCGCGACGGCTTACTCGCGCCGCTCTCGCGGCTCCTCGACCTGACGGAGCACATGCAGACGTTGACGCTGACGCTGCCACGCTCGCTGCTGACAGGCAGCGCCATGCCCACGTCAACAACGACAGAAAGCACAGGCGTAGCCGGAAGAAGCGCTTGGCCGCACATGCCCGGAAGCGGGCATGCCAAGACGACGGGGCTGACTAATCGGGTGCGCAAGCTTGTCTCGCTCAAGAAGCGACGCTTCGTTGGCGACGGTTTCGACCTCGACCTGACCTACATCACGCCGCGCGTGATCGCGATGGGCTTCCCGAGCGAGGGCGCCGAGGGCGTGTACCGCAACCCGATGTCGGAGGTGGTCTCGTTTCTGGAGACGCGCCATCGCGAGCACTACATGGTGTACAACCTTTGCTCGGAGCGCTCATACGAGGCGGCCAAGTTCTCCAACCGTGTGCGCCTCTTCCCCTTCGACGACCACACCCCGCCACCTCTGCGCATGATCCTGGCCATGTGCGCCAATGTGAAGCAGTTCCTCGACGAAGACGATGAGAACGTGGTCGCGATCCATTGCAAGGCGGGCAAGGGACGTACCGGCACGATGATCTGCGCCTACTTGCTCTTTTCACGCGAATTCGCGACGGCCGACGGCGCCCTCGATTGGTTTGCCTTCATGCGCACACACAATCGCAAGGGCGTCACTATCCCTTCGCAGATCCGCTACGTGCACTACACCGAGAAGATCCTGCCACTGCTCTCGGACTTTCGACACCCGCGGCTGCCGCCTGCCAACACCTACCTGCGATCCGTGCACCTCTCCTGCGTGCCGAGCTTTGACAGCAGAGGTAGCTGTGACCCGTACCTGCAGGTGCACGGTGGCTTTCTGGGTGCCGATGTGGTGCTGCTCACCGTGCACTGCGATGCACCCACATTTACCGCAGTGCCAGTGCCCACGGGTCACTTTGAATGCGGTTACCTCGAGCTCGAGGGCGACTTCAAGGTGATCGTCTTCGACGGCGCGCCGAGCAAGAAGCGAAAGATGTTCTCGTTTTGGGCGCACGTGCTCCCGCTCAGTATGGCGCACCCGCTCAGCATGGCGCTCCCGCTCAGCATGGGTAGCGGCGGCAGCAGCAGCTGCAGCGGCGGCAGCGGCGGCAGCGCGCCTGAGGCGGCGAAGACGGCGGGGGAGCGCATCGTGAAGATTGGCAAGGCTGAGCTCGACAGCACGCACGACGCGAAGCACACGATCTTCCCGGCCGACTTCGAAGTGGAGCTATGCCTGTGCCAAGCGCTTCCCGTCGAGGTGGCAGCGGCAGCAGCAGCGGCGCTGATGAGCGACTCGTCGAACTTCGCTGACGGTGCGCCCGCGGGCATCTCTCCTGACGGTGCGCCCGCGGGCATCTCTCCTGACGGTGCGCCCGCTGGCATCTCTCCTCCTCATGACGACGACGACGAGGGGGAGGGGGAGGGGGAGAGCGAGCGTGACAAATGCGACGAGGGCGGTGCCAAAGCGCCGAGTGCAGGGACCAAGGCGGCCGCGCCACCGCACCCAACAGGCGACCGCAGCATGGCCGGCCTGCTAAATAGTGTCGTTACTCTGCGGCCACTGCGACAGCTCGTCTCTAAGAACAAGCGCCGCTTCGTGGGCGACGGCGTTGACCTCGACCTGACTTACATCACGCCGCGCGTGATCGCGATGGGCTTCCCGAGCGAGGGCGCCGAGGGCGTGTACCGCAACCCGATGTCGGAGGTGGTCTCGTTTCTGGAGACGCGCCATCGCGAGCACTACATGGTGTACAACCTTTGCTCGGAGCGCTCATACGAGGCGGCCAAGTTCTCCAACCGTGTGCGCCTCTTCCCCTTCGACGACCACACTCCGCCACCTCTGCGCATGATGGGCGAGTTTTGCCGCTCGGCCCAAGACTTTTTGCAGGCGCACCCATCCAACGTGGTCGCGATCCATTGCAAGGCGGGCAAGGGGCGTACCGGCGTCATGGTCGCCGCCTTTCTGCTGCACGATCGCTTCTTCACAGCTGCGGACGACGCGCTCGCGTTCTACGCCTTCGCACGCACCAGCGACTGCGAGGGCGTCACAATCCCGTCGCAGCGGGCGTATGTCCACTATTACGCTTCGCTGTGCAGCAAGCCGGCTCTGCAGCAGCGGCTGCTCGGCAGGCCGTTGCAGCTTCAGCTCGTGCGCGTGCGGCTGGTGATGGTGCCGCTCGGCCTGGCCCGACATGCCCAGGTCGGGCGACACGACCAAAGCTCGCCGCTTAGAGTGACAATACACTCGCGCAAGTGTCACCGCGAATGGTCCACGAGGCGCGTCGAGCTCAGCGAAGAGCGCGTCGAGGGCCTTGAGGTGGACGAGGCCGTGCTCGATGGCCCCCCGGCGCCGTTCCGCTCATCCTACGCGCGGCTTCAGCCCTTCTCGCTCACCAACTCCCGCGGCGAGGTCATCGGCAAGAAGGTGAGCGTACCCGTCGTCAGTTTCGTCGAAGAGTGCCCGATCCCTATCGAGGGCGACGTGCGCATCGAGATCGGATACAAGGACATCGAGCTCTTCCACTTTTGGTTCGACGCGGCCATGCTCGCCGACGGGCAGGAGACGCTCGTGCGCCGCAAGTGGCATCTCGACGGTCTCAAGGACGCTCAGCACAAGAAGTTCGACCCGAACTTCCGCGTTGAGTTGAAGTTTCAAGTTTGAGGCTGGGACCGCCCGCCCCCCGAGCGTGCGTGCAGCTCCAGGCAGCAGGCTCGCCTACAGTACGCCGGAGCGGTGCGCTGACGTGAACCGTCCCTGACGAGACGGCGACGCGCACGGCCACAGCGTACATTAACATTTTCGGATTACAGGTTAGAGGTCGTACTGTGGGATTATTTTATCATCATCAAAAAAGATCGTGTCACCGATCGTCCCCGCATTCCTCTCCATTCCCACGTTTTGCGTTTTCCGTTTTCACGGCTCACACTTTTGACAATCGACGCGGCTCTTCGGGCTACGTTTGCATCGGTCCGCAACCATGCCCCTCCGTAGCGCGGTCCCCAGTCGCAGCGGTGCCGTGCAGGTCAGCCCTCGCCCGCAGGATGGCGAGCCTGTGGCCCACAGAGCGCACGCCAATGTCGGCGAGGTCTTCGCGCGTGAGAAGGCCGAGCGCGCTGCCGTCGATGTGATTGGCGCGGAAGAGCGGTACGTAGGCTCCGAAGCTTGCATCGCTTGCGCCGAGCCATTCGCACACGTCCTCGACTGTCAAGTCGGCCATTGGTAGCAAGGCGGCGCTCCGGTCGGCAGCTTGACCTGCTGCCGCGACGCTCGCTGTCGTCGAGGCGCCACGCCCACCTCCCCTGGTCACGCCGTGCAATCGGCTTCGGCTTCGGGGGTCCGCGGCACTCGGCGGCTCGGGCAGCGACGCAGCTCGGCGCGGCGAAGCGACGGCAGGAGCACCGGCCCAGGACCAAAGGCTGGAGAAGAGCCCGCCTCCGCTGGATGCCTCCGCAGCGCCGCTTCTTGCTGCGATGGCCATCGGTGCGGAGGCCTCGGAAGGGCGCCGAGCACGGCCTCGGACGGCCGCGCGCGCCCGAGATGGCGCGTGAGCTCCTTGGGCTCGGTCCGAATACGTACGGCCAGCCTCACGCGTGCCCTCAACCTTATCGCCGTCAGACGCCGAGCCGCTCGCCTCCTCCTCCTCCGGCTCACCATCAGTTCCGTCCATGAAGTCGTCACCCTCCTCTTCGCTATCGCCGGCCTCACCGTCTGTGCTCTGCTCCTCACTCCCTTCTTCGTCCTCATTTGTGAACTCGGACGCGGAGCAGTCCTCCACGCCCTCGTCCTCCTCGTCCTCCTCGTTGCCCTCCTCGCCCTCCTCCTCGCCCTCCTCCTCGTCCTCCTCCTCGTCATCCTCGGCGTCCACATCTTCCTCGTCATCGCTGTGCGGGCTCTGACGATCGCCGCACTGCTTTGCGATGCGCTGTCGACTGGCTGCTAGCCGCTCGGCTGCCTCTTTCGAGCCTCTTTTTTGCGGGGAGCCATGAGGACGGGCGCGTTCGCCGGTCCTCCGTGGTGGCGTGCATGCTGACGAGTACGCGTCATCGCCATCTCCACCCCCAGCGCCCCGTCCTCTGAGCGAGCGCGAAGGCACTTCAGAGTGAACGGCCACTCCTTCGCACAGCTCGGAACCAGAACCGATGCCAGCGCTCTCGCCCTCGCTCTCGCCCTCGCTCTCGCCCTCGCGCTCGCTGCTCCCGCTCTCGCTTGTGGCACCGGCCGACGCATCATCCCTCGCCGTTGCGCCTCGTGCTGCGCCCACGGCACGGCCTTGGCGAGCGCACCCGCCCTGTGCGCGCCGAGAGACGTGCGTCGACTCTCGACTTTCGCGTCTCTCGCAAGAGAGCCGCCGACTTGCCACGTCGTGCGTGTACGATGCATCGTCGCAGTCACGGAGCGCTGCTGCTGCTGCTGCTGCTGCTGCTGCTGCTGCTGCTGCTGCTGCTGCTGCTGCTGCTGCTGCTGCTGCTGCGGGCGGAAGCGGCTCTAACGAGGGCGATTGCGGCGACGAGTGCACCCGCCCACGCTCAGCTGCAGCAGCACTGGGTGCATCACAGCAATAGCTGCTGCCATGTGCACTTGCCCCCGGCGGTGCGTGTCGGAAGCTCTCCTCCGTCTTGCTGGGCTGACCGCCACTATGGAGACCTTCGCTCTTGTGGCCAGGTGTCACAACGACCTGCTGGAGCTCTGCAGCCATGATTGGACGTGCGGTGGTGACCGCCTTCGAATGATGCCCGACGGGTGCTGTCTCGACCACCTGGTTCGACTCGTCAACGCCACCCATGAGCAGACGGGCAGCGACAGCGCGCACAGGCCTGACCCACCAGCCGAAGACCAGGTGGTATGCGGCTCCCAATACCGCAGAGGAAGAGGTGACGGCTTCGTCGGATCCGGAGTCGTCGGATCCGGCACCCGCCTCGAGGTCGTCGGCGGTCATCGACCAACGCGAGTTTAGGCCTAGTTTGGCAATTTCTCCTGCGTCGACCGAAGACACGAGTCTGCATGTCAGCAGACGAAATGGGAAGCTTTGACCCGGAAGCGCCAGCGGCACCTGAGCCCGCCGACAAGGGCATGAAGCTTTCATACGCGCACATCTTCGCCGGCCTCATACCGCAGCCTGGCGACGGAGGCATCGTCTACGTGCTGGGCGACGCTGATGATGCCGCGTGCCTCTCGCAGGCGTGGGCTCCAGCGGCGGCAGCTCCAGCGGCGGCAGCGACCGAGAACGGTGAGCAGCAGCAGGGGCAGCAGCCCGCGCCAGCCGACGAAATCGCACAGAGGCGGTCGGTGTCCTTCATCCTCAAGAATGCCACGATCGCCATCGCGCCGCCGCCGCCCGCATACCTCCTCCACCCGAAGGCCAAGTCTCCACCCACAGCGGAGGGCCGTGGGCGCGGGCGCGGGCGCGGGCGCGGGCGCGGCAGCGGGTCCGGTCGCGGGCGTGGGCGAGCGGCAGGTGCGCCGCCCATGCCGCCCATGCAGCCCATGCAATCCGGCATGGTCCCTCAGCCCGGCATGTTTACGCCGCACGTGGCGCCGTTCGGTGCGCCCGCCGGCTCGCCGGGCGCCGCCGCCGGCATGATGCCAGGCGCCATGGTCGACCCATCGGCTGATAGCGGCGAGATGCCGCTGGTTTACGCGGCTGCGGATGGCGAAGGCGACTCGGGCGGCGCAGGCGGCAGCGGCAGTGGCGGAACCTCAAAGACGTCAGCGCGCGCGCTGCTTGCGCAGCACAAGGTGCAGATCCCGGACGATCTGACCAAGCTGCAGCCGATCCCGACGCGGCGCACGAAGAGTGGCTGGGTGGGAGTGTACCCCGCGCGCAAGGGGCGCTGGCAGGCGCAGGTCAACCACAGATCGATCGGCGGCTACGCGACCGCGTGGGAAGCGGGCGTGGCCGTTGCGGCACACCTCGTCGTGATGGCGCGGGCCGAAGAGCAAGCCGAGATCGCACGCGCCGAAGGGCGCGAGGTGGCGCCCGAGGTCGTGCCCGAGGTCGACGCAATCGTCTCGGGTGCTGTGGCCCACTCGGCGGCCGTGGCCGCAGCTGGGAAGTGCATGCCTATCGTCGATGTGGAAGCTGTTGTAGCCGTCGATGGCGCCGACGCAGACAGCGCCGCGCCGCTCGCCATCGCCACCGCCGTTGTTGCGACGGCCGGCGAACCACCCGCGATATCGGTTGTGGCGACGGTGGCAGCACCGATAGCTGACGCGACAGTTGTGGCAAGCGTGAAGGCTCATGTGTCGGCACCAGCGGCGTCGGCGTCGGCTTCGGTTGCGGCCGATGCGCTGGAGGCTGCCGACGATGTGGAGGCGGGCGAGGAGGAGGCGGACGAGGAGGAGGACAATGAGGAGGAGGCAGATGAGGAGGAGGACAATGAGGAAGAGGAGGACAAGGAGCCACCCGCCAAGAGGCGCAGCGTGCGCCCGAGTCCCTAGCCGGGCTGAACGTGCCGATACTCGCCCCTCTACTTCAAAAGAACGCACAGGAGGTTCAATGTCGGAGCGCATCGCAGGCGTGGATGGAGGAGCCATGTACGCAGGAGGAGTCAGGAGCCATAGAGGAGGCAAGCGCCGATCTTCGCTCGACGCTGGCATGGCCTCCCGCACACTGACAATTATGACTAGGTGGCATGAGAGCATTAGATCCTGTGCGGGGGGGGCGCTGCTCCAACGCACTGCAGCGTGGGGATCTTTCAAGTGTGGCGAGGAGGCGGGAGCACGGCAGGCGACTGCTGCGCATCCAGTGGACTCGTGCGCGCCACATACACACACTACCAAACACTACCGTGTCTACGTATCATATCGTATCGCCTGTCGTCTCGTGCGAGGTGGAGTACCGTAGCAGCGTGAGCGTCCGCTCGGCCGTACCTCCCCGTCGGGCATTAAAATGCCCATGAATCCAAAAACCTCGCCTCAAGTCGCGCGATAATAGCAGGTAAAAAGAAACAGGCAGTCCAAGGCCAAGCATTGACTTTGAGTATCGGTACGGTAACATGGTTCGCTTGTGGCTACCGCTGGGCCTCATCCCCGCCAGCGTCGCACGCATGTGTATACACGAGGTGCGAGTGGGGCATAAGATAATCGTTAATCCGGATAAATGGCATGCCGGTTCGGTGGTTGGCGTTGTTAAATGGCACTGCTCGGAGCCCGTCAGCCGTCGTGCTTCAAAGCCCTGCCACGTCGGTCTGTCTCGAACAGCCCACGGCGCCGGTGCAGTAGATGGAGGTTCCGCTGCGATCCGAAGAAGGCCGGGCACGCCGAACGCAGCACTCGCAATCGAGCACGCTCCTCTAGCAGCAGGAGGCTCTCGTCAAAAGAATCGGGTTCGCGACACTCGAGGCTGCCTGGCGCGCCCGTACCATCGTTGGGGAGCAGGCTCGACCTCATCTCAACCATGGCAGCCGATCGCGCGGCCACAAACGCGTCTCGTAAGGCATCGAGATCGGCAGTGAGTTGGCGGCCGCACCCCCCAGCCGCACCGCCCTGGCCTCCACCGCCGCCGCCGCCGCTGCTGCTGCCGACGATGCTCAGTCCGCCGTCGACGGCGAGTGCCGGCGCAGCCTCGGGAGAGTGATTGCCAAGAAAAGCGATCGCAGCGTCGTGCGGGCGTGCCCACGCGGGCAGCACCATCGGCAACATGCATTGCCTACCGCCCATTGACAAGTGGCATTCGACGGAGGCTCCATCATAACCGTCGCTCGCCTCGGCCGCCGCCGCTGCTGCGATCGAGTGAGACGCGTTAGGCACTTGGAGTATGTAATCATCTGCGAGCCCAGCGCGACCGAAACGGTTGGTCAAGATCCATTTGCTCGTGCATGGTACACGTGGGATGACTGGTGTGCGTCCGCTCAGCGCGGCGAAGATGGAGAGCCGGTGAAGCGCATTGAGGAGCGCCCCAATCCCCTGTGCGCGGCCGGTGGCAGCCCATTCGGACCAGGCAAGGCGGATCGTCGCCGGGCCGCCGCCGCGAAGCTCAGGCATCCTGGGCTCCATCGGCGTGGGTGGCGGCTCGGGTAAGTGCCAATGGCCTAGTGCGCGCATCACAAACGGGCGGGCGGCCTTGAAGGAACTCCATGCGCCAAATTGTGAGCGTGTCTCGACAAGATGGACCACGGCGCACACGGCCCGGGGTGCGAGGGAGGGCCAGCCGGCGGTGATCGCCCAACGCCCCACGAGGCAGTAGAGCCAGTCAGGGGTGGCGAGCATCGCCTCTACGCTGCCATCATGGCCACCGCTGGCGAGGCCATCGCCATCGCCACTACCGAGCCGCGGCCACAGACCGCCGCGTGGTCGAAGGCGCGCATCGAGCCACCCAGGCGTGACCGCTGACTCGGAGCGCCGGCGTAGCTGTGCGATCGGGTCGAGCACCCGCAGCGCCGTCCAGAGCAGTGGGTGCTGCTGTGCACTCCACTCAAGGCGCTGTGGGTGGTTGCCCGGCGGAAGGAATTGCGAAGGTCGAGGCGCGCGCCAACGGACGCCCATCCGCTTCGAGGCACGGGCAATGTCGGCGATGCGCTCGTGGTTTGCTTGGCGCGCGTCATACCACGGCACCGTGTGCAGGTCGCTGATGTTGGCCACGGTGAGCGCCGCGGGTGGCCATCCGATCGCTTTCCACACCCCCGTGCGTGGCGACTGCAAGAAGGTGTATGGATACACTATCTCGCCACTCACTGCCGAGCAGATCGCGTCGGTGAAGAGTCCTTGATCCCACAGCCCGGCCGTCGAGGTCTTGCTCCCTGTCCGGCCTAGCAACGGCCAATCCTCGGTGAACAGCCGCAGCCGACGGACCACGTCCCAGAGCACCGACATGACACCTCCTGCTGGCTGGACGCTCTTGCCTCGCGCGTAGATAAATCCCAAATTTACGCGCGAGCCCTCCGGCACGATAACGAGCTTGAAGTGGCTGATCGGCGGCGTGTGAAGCAGCGGGTACGGGTCGGCTATCAGCATCATGTCCGTGTCGAGGGCGAGCACATTCACGCGCAACTCGACGAGCCGAGCAAGCAATACCCACTTGGCGCTCCACAACGACCACAGCCGCGCCGTCTCGCCACCCCAACCCGCTGCGTACTTTTCCTCGAACCCTGGCAGGCCGCCCGACCAGCCGCAACCTAACCAGTTCCAGCGCGCGTGCGCGGCTGTGCACGTTTGACGCTCATCGGCCAACACCAAGTGCTGTGGCAGGCCGAGCTTCTGGAGCTGGAGTGCCATGTTAGCAGCCGCTGAAAGGCCGTTCACGTTACTTGTGAAGATAACAAGCTCACCGTGCACCGCACGTGCCGCTACCGCGGCGCGTAGTCCACGTCGGCGGTCAAGGTTGAAGGGACCCACTGAGGTGGCACCGCCTGGCATGACAGCTGTTGAAGGCGGTGGCTGAAGTGTCAGAGGAGGAGATGGCGGTGTAGCGAGTTGGCTTGCATCGAATAGCGGCGATGGAGCGATTTCTGGTGTCCTTGGACGCCAAGGCATGGTGCCGACAAAGAAGCCTGCAATCGCGGCCACGCAACGCAGAGCGGTAGACGGCGACATGTTGACAGACGAAAGCCGCTCTCGGGTTTTCTCGTGAACAACACGGCAAAAGGAAAACGAAATTTCGTATGGAGATCAAGCCTTTCTGGTCTCTTCTAAATGCAAGTAGCCCGCTGCCGTTTCTTTCATGCATCGTACGCAGCAGTATGCGGCGTATTGCCGACCCAGTCGCCAGGCCGTGGCAACGGGCGATAGTCTCGAGCCGAAGGAGGGTTGTCTCGATCGGGTCGGATAAAGTTCCACTCCGTGTAGCTTCGGTCAGCGTAGCTCATCAGAGCCCTTTGCTCACATGCTCTTTCCGCAACTGAAGGAGGATGGTGAAATGGTTGGCCTCGCCATTGCTCCCTATCACAAAAACGGTGAGAAGGAGCAGCAGCACCTCGTGACGCTGACGGATGAGCTGCTCTGGTCGTCGGCCCTCCTGGACGTTTCCAGGCTAAACCTAATCTACGTTTCTCGCTGAACGAGAGTCGGCGCGTCGAATCAGGAGGGCATGACCTCGTGCACGTGGAAGATGATTGAGCGTGGCTGGGGCGTGGTGAGGAATCGCTGTCGGTTCGGAAACGGTCCGGGCGAGGCGTCGGTTCGCGAGAGCTGAGCTGCGACCCGGGTAGTGAGTTGAGCGACAAGGAGCGCTGGCTGTGAAGCGGTGGTGTAGTCCTGAGCGACTGGGTGACGCCCTGAGTGTTTGGCGTCAGCCGTAGTATGCCATCAGCGGCACGCTGAAGTCGCAGCTGGTGCGAAGGCATCCTCATCAGCTGCTGATGTGAAAGCCTCGGGCTCTGCGGCACGTTGCAGAAGACGGGCTTCGTGCTGGCTTCGCGGACTGGACATCCAGCCCATGAGACTATCATGCGCAGAATTTCGTACTCATTTTATTTGTGTTGCACGATTGGTGCATGAGTGACTGAACGGCATGTGTGTTCTGACTGGACTCGATATTGAGTGATTTATAAACTTGCTGTGAAAATGCTCGTCGCTGCGACTGATCAAGTCCGTGATCATGGACCTCGCCGCGATCGCGGCGATCCTTGTACTCATCGCGGCGATGGTGATCCCCATCTTCCTACTCTTTCGCACGCAGGCGGGCCAGAAGGCCAAAGCGGTGCGCGCTCGCTGTCGCTGCCAGAAAACTACAGCCACACTTGTTGCTGATTGCCTCGCACAGCTCACGCACACTTGTACGGTGCGCAAAATGCTCTTACTCTCAGGACGCTGCGGATGCCGCCATCAGGGCGCGCGAGGACGCTGCGCTCGCCAAAAAGCAGGCCAAGCTCGATCGCGGGCAGGGAAAGAAGAAAAAGGGTGGCCTTGCACGCATGAAGAAGGGTGGCAGCATGCTCGAGGCGGAGGCGGCGACGGGCGGTGGCGGAGGCGGGGATGACGACGACGACGACGACGACGATGACGATGATGATGGCGCGGCCGGGTCCAGCAAGAAGTCCCAGCGCAAGGCCGAGCACCGCGAGCAGGTCGAGGCGCGTGCCGCGCAGGTCGAGGCGATGCGCGAAAAGGAGAGCGAAAAGGACGCGAAGCGTCGCTCTAAGGAGGCGGAACGCGAAGCCAAGGCGCTCGCGCGCGAGGAGAAGGCACGGCAGGAGGCGGAGGCGCTCGCCAAGGCAAAGCAAGAGGAGTACGACAAGTGGAAGGACATGTTCAGCGTGGACGAGGCAGGAGAGGAGGCGGAGGGTGCCGTGGAGGAGGAGGAGATGCTCGAGCGCTTCATTACGTACATGAAGGAGCACAAGGTGACCGTGCTGGAGGAGATCGCTGCGGAGTTCAAGCTGCGGGTGCAAGACGTGATCCAGCGCGTCCAGGCCCTCGAGCGCATGGGTCACGTCACAGGCGTCATAGACGACCGCGGCAAGTTCATCTACATCACAACCGCTGAGATGGAGGCCGTGGCCAAGTATGTGCAGCGTAAAGGGCGCGTGCGTATCTCTACGCTCGCCATGGAGAGCAACAAGCTGATCGACCTTCAGCCGAAGAGGAAGGAGATTTCCACTGCGGAGGACGACGACAGCGAGAAGCCGGGGGGCGCAGCTGCCGCGCCTGCAGGATAAAGTTGCGTAAAGACCGGGGGGGTGAATCTCAAGAGCGTCGTGTTGTGAAAATTAGGAGCGATGCGCGCGAGTCCGAACACGCGAACGCGCTTCGTGAGTTTGACGAAACTCAGGGATGAGATTTGATCACCGAGACACCGACCACCGAGTGCGACATGCTCTCGTTCACGACCGCGGTCCTTGGCATGGCCTTCCCCCCGGGACTCCGCCCTACGCAGCAGCTCCCAGTGGAGTTCCGGAACCGTTGGGCGTCAGAGTCTGACAAGGACGCCACCCCGCCCATGTTCCAGGCCAAGAGCCGATACTGCCAGCCGACCGTTCTTTCCGAGGATGGTGCCGACGATGACAAGACAGTTTGCGTCGCGACGAACGCAGATACGCTCGAAAAGTTGTCCGCAGTTGGTGTCTGCGGCCCTGCGTCGTTCGACAGCACTGACGATGGCATGGTCTGCGTCGTGGATCCGGAGAGCGACGCGGTTGTGTGGATCTGCTCCGCTCCGTTGTAAGGCCCTGCGGGCCAGACACACACCCGCAAGCCCCGGAGAGGCACGCGCAGGAGGCGCACACTGTTAAGTGGATCTGCAAGTGAGCCAGAAGCGGATGAAGAGATCATCTTTCCTCATAGGCGCCATGGGCCGCACGCCGTAATCTAGGGACTCTAGGCAGCCGGAGCGGGCTAGTAGCCCCGCATAGGAAGTCCGACATGGTGCCGGACGCTAGTCGCTGCGCAAGCGATCGAGCAAGGACTGGAGTCTCGGCGTGAGTGGTTAAATACCAATGTCGACGGTATTTGTATAAGGTTTTTGGCACGTGCACTCGCTCTCGCACAACGATGTGGCCAAGCAATCGAATGGAATCGGCACCGCCAATCGGTCGTCGGTACTCGATCGATGTACTGTTCGTGTACTGTCGATGTAGAGCGCGTAGCGGAACAGAACCGAAAAGGACATCGCCGCTGTACGGGGCGTCGAGCGACGATCATTATATTTAAATATCATATTATGTCTCCCGGCATCAGATCGTGCGCGGCGAGCCTCGCGCAGGCTGAGCCTGCTCGGCCGCGCAACGCCTTCGCACACAGGTCACAGCACGAACCTTCAACCTACCGGTACCCGGCAGTCACGACCTTAGTTTTCGCTTTTAGTTTTACCCGTCACAGCCGCACCGATTCACAGTTGAAATGCGGACGTCCCGAAAGCGCTTGGCAGATGGCACAAGAAGCAGATATAAGAGAAACCCCTGACGATTTTACTACCGCTGGCTCACATTAACACAGTTTGCCAACTATTGCCAACTAACGCGCCCATGCAGCTGCGATGCACGCGCACGAAGCAGATGCTGCTTTGCCACAGACGATGCAGAACTTGGTGCAACACGTGCTGTTGCCACACTGCAGCTTGTTGCAGGCGCGCTCCTCTCTGGGATAACTGTTTGGATGGTAGCAGTGTGGGCATTTGAACATCGGATCTGCGAACGTTTTATCCTTGTTCTCGTGGTACATCTTGAGTCGCGTCGCGCGTCGCTGCTGCTCTTGATGCTGCGCGGCCTCGGTATGCTGCTGAAGCAACGTCGCCATCTCGCTCTCCCGCGCTTGCTGCTCCGCCGCCACCTCCACTGAGCAGAGCTTAACCACAGCCATTTCTTCAGGATCTTCGACGTCGATCGGGGGCCACTTGGACTGGACCACTGGTTCAGCATCCTCTTGCTTCACGCTGACGCCCGCAGGACCTGTATCAGGCTGAATGGCAGGTGCCTCCTCCTCCTCGTCCATCGCAGCTGCCATCTGCTCAGCTACCGTCCGGACAAGAACAGAGCCTAGATTATTCCGAGATTGTAGCGTGAGCAGCGACAGAGGCTGCGGCTCTTCGCCCAGCACGGCAACTTGCAGCTGGCCTGCAAACCTGCCACTGTCATAGTAGCCAAGCACCTCTGACCACGTCGAAAAGCGCCGCCGGCCGTCCTGGCGTGGTACGAGTACGTAGCTGCCGACAGGGCAATCACTCAGTGTCAACTTGGAACTGGAGCCTGCCTGACTCTGCCTGCGTTTGCCATGACGGCTCCGTGAGTCGTTAGCATCTGTAGCAGTTGATAAGGACGCCATCGCACCATTTGTCGCATCAATCGTCTCCATCTCCATCGCCGTTTCCATCATCGCCGCCTCCATCATCATCTCTTGCTCCTTCAAATCCTCGTTCTCATCGTCTTGCACATCTTGCTCATCATCTTTGTCGATTGGCGCCTCATCAGTGCTGGTGCTCTCCTTAAGAGGAGCTCCTGCATCATTTGGTCCCGGATCCGCCTCCCATTCCCACTCATCATCGGCATCGACCAGGTAAAGCTGGTCCTCATCGTCACCGTCGAAGCGCACCTTCAATCCTCCCTTGACGCTTGCCATTACCGTGCCCCGGTACCGTACAAGTTCAAGTTCTCCTTCATCGTAAGCCACTACGACTCGCTTGCCGGCAGCCTTTCGGCGGTCGCCCCACGCGCTGGCACGCTTGCGCTGCGCCTCCTTCCGTGCTCGAAAAAAAAGAAGAGCTTCAACATTGAAGCCTTCTGTTGATGCCTTCCGTAGCACTTTGCATAAGAAGACTCGCGCTTTTTTCTGCCGCTCTTCGCGTTCCTTCTGCGTCTCTTCGTATTCGGCCGATGCCGGGGCTTCACCATTCCGCTGCTGCCAGTAAAGATACCAGCCACTCGCGCCGGCTGCAGAATTGAGCATTTCTTGTCGCGGGGCCTTGATGTTGATGCCGCTGACCTCCCGATGGAAATCCGCAAAGGCTCGTGCTGCTCGCACGATTTCATGCTCTCCTAGTTTTTGATTCTTCATTCTACCTTCCAGAGCAGTGGTTGGGCGACGCGTTTAGCTTGCTCCTGAGCTGCCCTGTGCAGGCCGTGCGCGCTCAGCCCCTCTTTTCTCATTGTGAATTGGGCACGCATGCCAAGCGTGAGACCGGCGCCCTGCCGGGCCGACTCCCCTGTGGGGAAAACGGGGAGGAGTGTCTCGAACGTCAGTCGCGATACTATTGTATCAGTTGCGACGATGCGCACTTTTAGCGCATTTTACCTGCAGCTGCACATGTTTCGTCAACACACTTCGAAATGCCTCTGTCTCCCTGCACACAGTGTGTCGATCTTTGGTGCTCGTCGCTGCCCTTTGCTTACTGGGCGGGATAAACTCGTAGTCTGCTGTGATTCACCGACGCCATGCAACCAGCATGCACACTGTATTCTAAAGAGTATAGTGGACACCTCGTAATCTTGTACAGGAATTTTCGCATTTCGGTCGCCTTGCGATTTCCTCGGCGCGTCGCTCGTTATGCGCACGTACATGCTCCACGCATGTGTGCCACCCACCCCACGGCGCGCCAGCAGCTGCGGAGCTGCGTTGCCGAGAGTAGCGGGCTTCCAGCCGGGACCAGCGGACTTGGCATCTCGATGCTGACAATGCGGAAATATGCTGACGAACCGGCGACATGTGAACGATGAGGGCCTCTAGACCCCAGTGTGCCCCTTGCACTTGGCGTCTGAGATCGACGATAGCTGGCGGACGCAGACACAGAAACAGAAGAAGAAGGACACGGACGAGAGGCACGGTGTGCTGCCAGAACGAAGCTCAGGTGTGAGGATTCCACGCATCATCACGCTAGGAGGGCGTGTAGCATTGGCACCCGCGCAATCACACGCACGCCGTGTGCGGGCACTGCTTATGCACGAGCGCATCCTGCTGCGCCCGCGCCTCTGCTCTGTCGTCGCACACCTGCTGCTGGCTGCTGCTGATGCACGGCAGTCCTGGCTCGTCGCATGGATCAGCATCCACGGATCGCAAGGTAGCAAATGGTCCGACGATGCTGCTGTGCGAAGGGCTGGGCGGCCGCAGGCATGTTGTCATCGATGGCTGCGCAGATCGCTTCTTCGGGGCTTGATATCCTCGTCCTCCAACACGTGATCGTCTGCGTCATCGTTGACGAACTCCATCTCGATCTCGTCGAGGACCTTGACGCTCCGTGCATGATTGGCCCAAAACCTTCTCAATCGCCACAATCTCCACGCCACACACATTGCCAGCAGGATCAGCAGAAGCACGATGATCAGCACGAGGCTGCTACTGCTCCCATCGTCGCTGCCTGAGGTCTCAGGCTCTGTCAACGGCTCGTCATGAGTGCCCGGCTCCTCCTGCAGCCTCCTGCAGCCTGCCAGGCGGCGTAGTAACGCGACTGGCGTCGCACAGAGCATTTCGTTCAGTTGCATTGGAGGAGGTGTGAACGTGCGGGGTTCTTCCTACATGTACTGACAGACTGACTTGACAGGTCGCTCGTTTTGACACAAGTTTTTTGACACGTTTCTTTTTTAACTCACTTACCGTACGATTATGGGTGTTCCTAAGTGCCCTTGTGGACGTTACTCGTCTTGGCGGCGCCGACCTGCGTGTGATGGGTGCCGAAGAGGTAGTCGATCCACTCCATCTCGGCGTAATTGACGGTTGAGGTCGCGTGGTGGTAGTAGTGG